>SZWC01016537.1:46755-59255 GCA_023375785.1 Penium margaritaceum | reverse complement strand
GTACGCCAGCACCCGGCCCGTCCCTCCCATCGCTGCCTGTGCTGCCTCTAGTGCGCCCTGTTGCACCAAAGCATAGAGGAAGGGGCTGATAGGATCTCTCTGTCGCACCCCCCTCTCCGACTGGAGCACGCATGGTTGCGACCCTCCCTGATAGTATAGCTCCGAGGGTTGATCGTAATAGAGGGCCAGTGCTGGGAGGAGTCGCTCGAATCCCCTGGCCCGCACCACCTCGAAGCTGGCTGCTCGCTCAAACGAGTAATATGCGTTCTTTACGTCGATACTCAGCAACCCCCACTCCGCCTGCTGGTCCAAGTGCTCCATGATGGTGTGGAACACTGTGTCCCCCCCTGCCTACACTCCCACCGCCTGCTGCAACGGCGCCAGTGCTCTCTCCATTTTGCTCCTTCGTGTAGTGACCATCCATCTCCATAGCAGGCGTGGAATCGCCTCTCCCACAGCGATCGGGAGTACCCAACCATCGGGCTTCGCTAGCGCGATGAGCCTGCTTGCTGCAAGAAAGCCCCGAGCTATGGGGTGGAGCCATCCTCGACATAGAGAGGCGAGTAGCTGTGCCAACAACCTCGTGAGCCGCTCGTCTCCCACCACAACTTGCCGAAGATGGTCCAAAGTAAGGCCTGATGGCCCTGCCGCCATGCCTCTGTTGCTTTCCAGTAGAGCCTTCCGCACTCCATCCCCATCAGGGAACCCAGTAGGGGCCCGCCTTGTTGCCTCTGCGACCCATGCTAGTGTCGGCCGCTCCTTTGCCGGGTGCTTTGCCTGTAGCTACGCCAATACCTCTGGTCCGGGCGTTGCCAAGGAGGTACTGTCCAAGGCATTGCATGCCTTTGACGTGTTCCCTCGGTGGCATTTGGTCACCGTCCTCTGTAGTTGCTGTTACCTTGCCTCCTCCTCTCTGTGACGCAGACGCCGTGGTGGTGGTGCGCTACCTGCCGGCCGAGCATGCGCGACGGCCTCTCCCCATAACTCCTCCCACTGTCCTTGGAGGAACCGGGTTGCTGGTGATCTCACCCACTCAGTATCTGAGCACCCCCATTGCTGTGGGCGCGTCCTGAGGATGAGGCTCGGCATCGCCTGGAGGAGCAGGGGTCTTGCAGCATCCATGGGGTGGGATGTGCACCTCACCAAAGGGACTGCCACCGCTGCCCAAACTGAGTCCAACGCGCCCGCTGGGACTCGCGAGTAGATGAAAGGAGGGAGTATCTCTGCCCCATACAGTCGGCCCCACTCCAGTCCCTCTGCCCACCGCCACAACCGCTCCCAGCGCTGGCCACCGCTCTGCTCCCCACTTGTGTCAGCCCCCGGCCGTTGCTGCTGCTCGCCTGTGCCTCTGGTGCCCTGGTGGCTGTCTCCCCTACCTCTCTGGGCACCCCCTGGTGCTGCAACCAACGGTCTCGGTCCTCCCTTCCCCACGGTTGTGCCCTCCCGAGCTCCTCCTCCAGGCCCTCCTGACGCACCTGTCGCCACTCCTCTCACCCGAGGCTGGTCCCTAGTTGTCTCTCTCTCCAGCTCTCAGGCCACTGCTGCACCTCCACCCCCAATTCCCGGTCTGACGACCTCTCGCTGTCGTCGTTGTCCCATGTCCCTCTCTGCCATCAGACCCTCCCGCGACTCTCGGTCTTGCCTGTGGCCCTCCGGTCCCACTGCTCCCCTCTCTCCCCTCCTCTCTGGTGGTGTCAGAGGGAATAACTCTTGGAGAAACCGTCCTGCCTCTGTGTCTGCGTCATCTCCCGCACTCCCCTGAACCCTGGGTCCCTGGTCATGGTCACGCCCCTCCCGTGGTCTCCTCGGGGACTCACCGTCTCCCCGTGGATGTCCTCCTCCACCTGCTCCGCCACATGGCTGCTCCCCTCGCAGCCGGTGTCCCAGGGAGGAGGACTCCCCCTCCTGGCTCTGCTCCCTCTTGTGGTGGGCTCGCTCACGCTGGGCGCGCTGTCCTCATACTCGCCGTACCCGACGCGCCTCTTGTTGTGCCACCCGTCGCTCCTGAATCCTCCGCCGCTCGGCCTGCCAACCCTCCACCCCAAGGATGTGCTCCGGGTCCGCCAGGCCTTCTCCTAGTGCCTGTCGCCCTGCCATCCACTCCTGGCACTCACTAGCGTCCTCGTCTCGATCCCCCCTCCTGGTGTCCCCTTCCGTACGGTGAGTTCCCTCGCGTACTTCTGCTGTCCCCTCCTGAATCCGTCGCTGAACGCCCTGGAGCGCCGACCTCAAGCAATAGCCCCGATGGCGGGAGCCCCAATGTCCACTCATCAATCGCTTGCTTTTTCCCGTGAACCCGCATCCCATCCAAGGGCACTTCCATGGCAGGCACCATCGTGAAAGCATTCCTCCCCTCTCTGTCCCCTGTGTTCGCACAATGTCGTCCCCACTCCTGCCTGTATTTCTCGTTGCCTGTGGTGGCCTCTTTCCCTCCTTTGTGTGTGGTTGTTGATCCACCCCTCGGGTGTGTCTCACAGCTACTTCACTGGATATCTCTTCAGGTGAGGGGTGTGATCCCTCCTCTTGCTTCGGTGCCTCTTCCCCTCCCTCCGCTGCGGCGCCCATCCCTGATGTGCCCAGTGGCACTCGGTCTGACTCGTGATCACCTGCCTCTTTCCGCCTCCCAGCGACCATGGCCCCCTCCCCTGGACCCAGAGCTTCCTTGCCTTCCTCGGCCCTCCTACGTCCACGCCGTCTCCTCGCCCCCGTCTTCATGCACACTTTTTGCGCCCCTGCCAGCCTGTCCTTCATCATGATCGGCCCTCCGGCCCCCTCTGTCGTCCATGGTACTATGGCCAATGTTGGCACTATGTCCCCCCTTGGTGGGCGGACCCTCATACCCTCTTCTCCTTGCCTCTCCTCTTGGGTCCCTTCCTCTTCCTCTCCTTTTTCTTCCTCTTCCTCTCCTTTCTCCTCCTCCTCCTCTTCGCCCACTGTCTCTCCCTCCTCCCCCCTCCGTCTCCTCTCGTCATCCCCCTCCTCCTCGTCACCTCCTGCTCCTAATCCGCTTGCTCCGGCTGCACTCCCTCCGCTCCCTCCGCTTCCCCCACTCCCTTGGGTGCTATGGTCCCTAGCACTAGGGACCTTCCCGCTCTTCTCCCCCCTGCATCCTCCTCCTCTCCTCCTCTCCCCTCGGTCGATTGCGGTGCATCTCCCCCATATCCTATCTCCATGGGCCCTGTCGTCATTTCCCTGCGTGTCTCTCCAGTCCTAATCACCAACTCCTTCTCGTCTGCTCCCTCGGCCATCTCCACGTCCTCTCGTTGTGCTAGGCCCCGTTCCTCTAATTCCGCTACTCTGTTCTCCAAATCTTGACTCACGTGGTTAGTTCTCTGGGACAGTGCCCACTGCACAGTCAGGGCCCCCGCAAGTTCCCCAAGTCCTCTCTGCTGCTGGTCGAGCAGACCCAGTGTCGCGTCGCGTAAAGTCTCACATCCCCTTACGACCTCCCGTCATGCTCGCTCGTCGTCCAGCCGGCCCTGCTCCCTCCCCCTTGCTTGGGCTGTGACTACCGCCTGCACCTCGCGCGTAGCTTTGTATAACGCTTGCACGCGCGATTTTGACACTGCCTGCGCCACCTGGACCCGTTGCAGTTCCTGTCGGAGGGCATCCGTCTGACCCTGGAGGCTGGTGAAGTGGCAGCCCATGACCTCGTCATAGCGGAGGAACAGCCCTCAGATCCTGTCTCTGGTGTCCTCTTGCATCGCCCCGCATGCCAAGACCACCTCCTCCCATAGTTTTCGCGCCATCTCTACCCACCCTTGTTGGTCGCGGCGGTCTTCCTGTTGGGGTGGGTTTTTTGGGCTCCTTCCTTCTACTCCGCTTCGGCTTGTGTCAGCTCCCGTTGTCTTCCTCCGGTCCTCGTCTTTCTCCTCCGGGCCCCTCCCTAAGGGCTCAACCTCCACCCTCACTCCCGCAACCTTTGTCTCTACCTGTCCGCTTGCCTTCTTGCCGTTCCCCTTTCCCTTTCCGCTCCTGGTAGGCTGTCGTCCCTCCCCAATCCCGTCCTATTTACCGTGGTCCTACCGCTCCTTAGTCTCACCCGGTGTCCCATTGGCTTGTATCTCTCCTGTCTCTCCCATTTTCTCCTTCCTACTTGCTGCATCCTCCTCCCCTTTTTCCTCCTCGCCTTGTCTCCCAAGTATGACCTTTTCTTGGTCCACGTCCATACTCGTCGTGGGGCTACCATCCCCCTCTCCCCTCTCCTGCTATAGCTCTTGCTTCGCCTCTGCCGAGTCCGGTGCCGCCTGCTGCCGCGCCTCGCTGACCGCCCGTCGTCGTGCCCTCTCCTGCTGTGCTGCTCGGATCTCAGCCTCCTTTTGCCAGCTCCGTGGCCCTTTCACCGTCGTCTTGTATCTACTGCGAGCTGGCCGCAGTGGTGGTTTTGGTTTTTCCACCCCCTTGAACTCGACCGCCGGGGCCTCCGCCGGTGGGGTTGTGGGTAGTTGGAGGGGGGGGTTTTCTGTTGGAGGTGATGGCGATGAGGGCAGGAGCCTTGGGGTTCCCTGGAAGGGGATGATGTACTCTATTTTTTTTCCTGATTTTTTTGTGTAAAAATCGGCGCCGTTGGAGTTGTTTTTTCTGAGGGAAGGAGTTCGGTTGTTGTCAGGTACCCCGGGTATTCAAGAAATACCCCCTTTGGATATTCTACGAACCCCCCCTCCGGGTGGGTACCTCAAAAAATCGAGGGCCCCCACCGGGTGGGGGCTCCTCCCGTGGGGGAAGCGAGAGGGGACCCCCCCCCCTCTTGTCTCGCCGATGGCTAGGATTGACGGCCCCAGGAAGTCGTCTCCTGGGCCGTCGATCGGCCAGGTGGCCCCCCCCTTGTCGCTCTCCGCCCCCCTCCTCTGTCGTCCGCCGTCTGGTGGTCAGCGGTTGAGCCTCGTGTCAACCGGCCTGAGGCAAACGGACTAGAAAACAGGGCCGACAGAATAGCACCTGCCGTCCACTCCTAGCATTTCAGCTAGGAGAAGATATCACCCTCAGGATCACGGTTCCACACTGAGCAGTTCCTAGGAAATCACTTGCTAGCAACTGTGTCCACTTAACACTTGGTCACTTTCGCGCGAGGTGCTAGTCAAAGACTAACTCCTGGGGCTTAGACCAACCAGTGTCTTCTGTATACTGTTCCTTAGTTGGACAACTCTTTGAGGAGCATCTAAGGCCAGATTGTGTAATTAGAATGAGGAATGAGCCTGGTACATATAGTCCTAGGCCTGGCTTCTAAGGTGTGTGGGTAGTGGCACTTTTGGGGTGGTCACTCCACACCACCTCACCAATTCGCCAATTGGCGCATCCACTGACCGCCAAGTGGCGCACTCTTCTCATGCATGGAGGAATGTCTAAGAAACTTCCCCCCTATGCAGGAAGGTAAAAAAACCTCCTGCGCACATCAAGGCTCGATCGCAGGACCTGTTGTCCCTAAGTCCAACATGCTATCCGTTGCGCTACACTTCTGGTGTCTCGCTTGGACTTGCACCACAAAAAAGGTCTGGGGGACTTACTCCAAGGGAGCAGTGCATGCCCAACCTGTCCGTCAAGCCATAGCAGTGGCCATGGGGCATAGAAGAACAACAATCTCTCCCTTGCACCTTAGGCCACCTGCTGTGGTAGTTTTCTTTGGGATGAACCTGTAGCTCTAGGTTGTGTTTGTGCATGTCAATTTTCTTGATCTTTAGTCCTCATCTCTTGCATCCACCATGCCGACTCCTCGAGCACCTGCAACATGCAAGTCGCTATCTAGCGGCTTTGTCAAGAAGTCCGCAAGCATTTTCTTGGTTGCGACGTGCTCCAGTTCCATGACACCCTTGGCGACAAGGTCACGTGAGTAGTGGTACCGAATATCAATGTGCTTTGTACGCCGGGAGATCATGTCGTCCTCTGCCATAGCGATGGCACTTTGGTTGTCGATGCGGATGATGGTTGCTTCCTCTTGTGGTGCTTTGATCTCATCAAGAAAACTGCGAAGCCACTGTGTTTCCTTGCACACTTCGGAGAGTGCAATGTACTCCGCCTCAGTAGTAGAAAGCGAGACGCAGTCCTGCTTCCTGCTTGCCCACGATACCGCACCACCGTTGAGAAGACAGACAAACCCTGAGGTTGACTTCCTGTCATCAATCTGTCCTCCCCAGTCCGCGTCAGTGTAGCATAGCATTCAAAGCAAGTCTGATCCTTCTAGACCTCCAAACCGATGTCCAACGTGCCGAGTCTTTTTGAGGTAGCAAAAAATCCGCTTCACCACTTGCCAATGTTCTGGCCCAGGGTTGGCCACAAACGTGCTCACCTGACCCACTGCATAAGCAATGTCAGGTCGCGTTCCCACCATCGCATACATGAGGCTCCCAACGGCGGACTGGTATGGAATGTTTTGCATCTCCCGCCGGTCTGCCTCGTTGCTTGGTGACATGGAGGAAGAGAGCTTGCAGTCGGAGGGCATGGGGGTGCTGACGGGTTTGCAGTCCTCCATGTTATAGCGCTTCAAGACGTCCATGATGTACTTGGTCTGGTTGAGCTCGATGGTGCCTACTTTGCGGTTGCGGTGAAGAGCAATCCCAAGGTAGTACTCGAGAGGTCCCATATCCTTCATCTTAAACTTGCTGGCCAAATTTTTCTTGAGGTCCATAAGGGCCTCCGTAAGGGCCTCCTGCGAGGAAGAACACATGATGAGATCGTCCACATATAGCGCCACGAGCAGCAAGCCACGTTCGTCCTCTCGCACATAGACGCTGGGGTCATTCTTGCAATGTGCAAAGGCAATCTCAGCCATGAAGCTGTCCATCTCCTTGTACCAGATCCGTGGGGCCTGTTTCAGCCCGTACAACGCCTTCACCAGCTTGCACACCTTACCCTCGGGTCCTTTGACACCTTCAGGTACCTCCATTAGCACCTCCTTGTCAAGCTTCCCGTAAAGGAAAGCTGTCTTCACATCCATCTGGTGGATCTCAAGGTCTTTGGCGGCAGCGACGGCAAGCAGGGACCTGATTGAGGCAAACGTGACAACCGGTGCGAAGGTCTCATCGTACTCAGACCCTGTGCGCTGTAAGAATCCTTTCGCCACGACCCTTGCCTTGTACTTGTCGATGCTATCATCTTGCTTCCACTTCAACCTGAGCACCCACTTTGAGCCCACCACGTGAGCGTTAGCTAAGGGTGCACACCAGGTAAGATTCCCGAATCTAAGATTGGATTCGGATTCACAAATCCGAATCCAAGTCTGTCTTTGATTCACGAATCCGAATCAGGATTCGCGAACCCTAAGGATTCACGAATCTTTTCCGAATCTTACAGGTTATGGCAAGTAAAACTCCTCTTATTTGCCACATGAGACCATGTTTTCCAAGTTGAAACATGTGGGAAAAAGATTCTCGAATCCCGGATTGAATCCTAATGAAGGATTTGGATCCCCGAATCCGAATCCGGATCCGGATTCACGAATCTTATTCACGAATCCTAGGATTTGGTGTACAGCCTTAGCGTTAGCGGGTCTGTCCACCAGCACCCATGTGCCATTTTCTTTGATGGACGTGAGCTCGCTGTCCACCGCCTCCTTCCACTTGGCCGCATCGGGCCTTGCCAGCGCCTCAGCCACAGTGAGCAGCTCTCCCTGAGCCAAACAGGACCAGCTCAGTCCAGTCCAGCTTCCGATGTCAGCGTCGTACTTTTGAGTTTGTTTTCTTTGTTGTGTGCTGCGACGTTGCATTGCTGGTGGATCTTCACAATGCTGTTGTTCATGTGCTGCTGGCTTTCCTGAAGTTAAGTTTTCTTCTTTTGAAGAGCCACTGGCCTCTGAGCTGTTTTCAGAGGCCTCGGACGTCTCAGACTCAGTGTCGGAGCTCGCCACTGCGTCAACCTGCGCAGCCGCTCTCCCTGCCACACCACTGTTCTTCACGGCCTGCTGTACTGGCACCATTTTCCAGTTTTCGGGAGCTTGATCTCCTGACTCTAGTAGCACCAACCACTCTCCCTGTTTTGGAGCTTGCGTGGGATCAAGCATCTCTTCCTTGCCTGGTTTCCTTTCATCAAAGGTTACGTCCCGGCTGGTGATGAGTCTTCTTCCTGCCAAGTCCCACAGGCGGTAGGTCTTGTGGGTCGTCTCATAGCCCACCATAACGCACTTTCGCGCTCTTGCATCCAGCTTCACCACCCGGCACCCTCACCCGACAGCCTGCACCCTCACCCGCCTGGATCTTTGCCCATGCGGTGCAGCCAAATACTTTCAGGTGTGATGCGTCCGGCTTCTTCCCTGACCAAACTTCTTGTGGCGTCATCTGTTGCTTTCCCTTCTTCTTTTCGCGCCTGCCCAGAGCAGCCGCAGGAGTCAGGTTGACGAGATAGCATGCCGTTCTTGCCACTTCTACCCAGAACTGCGGTGGAAGCTTTGCATCCAAGAGCATGCTACGTACCATGCCGAGGATGGTCTGATTCATCCGTTCGGCAACACCATTGCTCTGCGGCGTGTAAGGCGTTGTGGGCTGGTGGTTGATCCCATGTTGACGCAACCAGCCCTTGCATGCCTCGTACTCTCCGCCGTTGTCGCTTCGCATCGCTTTGACTTTCTTTCCGGTCTGCCGCTCCACCATGGCGANGGCAACACCATTGCTCTGCAGCGTGTAAGGCGTTGTGGGCTGGTGGTTGATCCCATGTTGACGCAACCAGCCCTTGCATGCCTCGTACTCTCCGCCGTTGTCGCTTCGCATCGCTTTGACTTTCTTTCCGGTCTGCCGCTCCACCATGGCGACAAACTCCTGCAATTTTTCTCTGACCTCTCCCTTTGCTTTGAGGAAGAAGATCCACACCTTGCGACTGTGGTCGTCTATGAAGGTCAGAAAATACTTGCTACCACCATTTGACGCCGTGCAAAAGGGTCCGCACACATCAGTGTGAATCAGGTCAAGGGCTGATTCTGCGCGGCGACCATTGCGCTCAAAGCAAGTCCTCTTGGTCTTGCCTTGGAGGCAAGGTTCACACAGGCTGCCACACCCAACCGCATCGTTCTTGCAACCATCCATGCCACGGACCAGCTGTTGTTGCTGGATGACGTGGAGCGTGCTGTTTGCAACATGCCCAAAGCGTCTATGCCACAGATCAGCATCTTCGTCTTTTGAGGCAGAGGATGGTTTTTCAGTTTTCGTTGGTGTGCTCTCCTGCGTCGGTGTCGAGACCACTGCCTCCGCTGCACCCGCATGACCCTCGTTTTCCAAACTCTTTGCTGCCGTTGTCTGCAGTACGTAGAGTCCGTCAACCCATGGAACCTGTGCCACGAGATCTTTGTTGGCATAGAGGACCTTGATGTCCTCGTTCCTGGCGATGACCGCCTTCTTCTGCGTGAACACCACCATCATGTCGTTGTCCATTTTTTTTTACACGGACAGAAGGTTTGCCGCAAAGGAGGGCATGTAGACCACGTCACATAGCCGTAGATCCTTCTCTGCACCATTGAGGCTGATGCTCACCAGCTTGTCGCCCACGCCCTTTGCGTTCACGACGCTACCGTTTGCGCATCTGAACCGCCGATCGGTGGGGCCAATGGAGACAAATCCAGCCTGGTCGTTGCTAGAGTGATAATTTGTGCCAGAGTCAAGCCCAAAAGCTCCTGGCCGGAGCAGCGCCGCTCCTTTTGCTGGAGGCGTGCTCTGTGCCATCATGTTGGTGGCTTCTTTGCCACCCTTGTTTCTGCCTTTGTTCCCACCGCTTCCGCCGACTTCCTTCTTTGGCGATCTGCACTCTCTTGCCCAGTGCCCAGGTTTGCCGCAGTTGCGGCAGTTACCCTGTCGCTTGGGAGCCTTGCCGCCATTGTTTCCTCCGCCACCACCGCTTCCGCTGCCGCCTTTCTGACCAGAGGCTGACCCTTTGCTCCCGCGGCCACCGTAGCGTGCGGCATAGGCTGAGAAGTTAGCCTCACTTTCGCTGCGGCGCATGGCCTCGTTTCGCACGTACTCAGACACTACCATGTACGTCAGGTCATCCTCCTTCCAGCCGCCCATGACGGTGATCATTGGGCTCCAGCTCTCCGGTAGCACCATGAGGAGGATCATGGCTTGCATGTTTTCGTCAAGGTCCCAGTTCATCTGGCGAGCTTCGCCAAGGAGTCCTTCAAACTCTTGTAGGAAATCGGGGATTGATTCGCCCTCATTCACCCGCATGCTGATCAGCCGTTGTAGGATGAATAATCCGTTCGCGAGGGAGGTGAATTGGTGTACGCACTTGAGCTTGTCGTAAGCTTCGGAAGCCAGCGTGTACCCGGCAATGATGGGAACATATTTCTTGGCTATCGCGTTGTTAAGAAAAGACAAGACAATATCATTTCGATCCATCCATGCCTCATGCTTCGATGTGCCTTCCGCGGGAACCTGCTCCTCTCCCTTCAGTAGTTTGATGAAGCCACGCACTTTCATCGCTAGCTCGAACTGCCATCTCCAAAGGGGGAAATAAATCCCCTCGAAAATGGGGATTCCTCCCAAGGGTCCAAGACCTTGCGGCAGTGACGTAGCACTCACATTTGCTCCAGTGGTCTGCCCCGTGGTAGCCACTGTTGAGTTTGAGGACTGCCCTACGGCAGCCCCCACTCCTCCTGATGGGTCAACCATTTTTGTTGCCCTTATCTGCTTCCCACGTCTCTGCTGCGTTGAGGCCGATGTATGCAGATGTTAGCTGATGTCTGATACCGGTTTAGGATGCAGATCAGTTGCTTACCCCTCCAGCCGATGTTCACCTGCACACAGAGAAGATATCTACACGAGCACACCCAGGGTCTTGCCACCAAGGGCAGAGCTTGTCCTGGTTGGGACACAAGGGTCGTGCCTCCAAGGGCAGAGCTTGTCCTTGGTCCCTGTGTGCTGAGTGTAGACCAAGCCGTTGGAGCTGATGAAGCTGATGGGGCTGATGGAGCTGATGGAGCCGGCGTGCGCACCTGGAGAGAGCGTACCAGAGTTGAGCGAAGCGTGCCTTACAACTGGTCAGCGTGGGCCCATAACCCTTTGTCAACCGGCCTGAGGCAAACGGACTTGAAAACAGGGCCGACACAATAGCACCTGCCGTCTGCTCCTAGCATTTCAGCTAGGAGAAGATATCACCCTTAGGATCACGGTTCCACACTGAGCAATTCCTAGGCAATCACTTGCTAGCAACTGTGTCTACTTAACACTTGGTCACTTTCGCGCGAGGTGCTAGTCAAAGACAAACTCCTGGGGCTTAGACCAACCAGTGTCTTCTTTATACTATTCCTTAGTTGGAAAACTCTCTGAGGAGCATCTAAGGCCAGATTGTGTAATTAGAATGAAGAATGAGCCTGGTACATATAGTCCTAGGCCTGGCTTCTAAGGTGTGTGGGTAGTGACACTTTTGGGGTGGTCACTCCACACCACCTCACCAGTCCGCCAATTGGCACATCCACTGACTGCCAAGTGGCGCACTCTCCTCATGCATGGAGAAATGTCTAAGAAACTTCCCCTGTGCTAGAAGGTCAAAAAACCTCCTGCGCACATCAAGGCTTGATCGCAGGACCTGTTGTCCGTAAGTCCAACATGCTATCTGTTGCGCTACACTTCTGGTGTCTCGCTTGGACTTGCACCACGAACAAGGTTTGGGGGACTTACTCCAAGGGAGCAATGCATGCCCAACCTGTCCGTCAAGCCATAGCAGTGGCCATGGGGCATAGAAGAACAACACCTCGCTCCCGCCAGCCACCTTCCGCTTGCTCCCCCCGCTGACCACCCCCCCCCCCCCCCCCCCCCACTGCTGCCTGCTCGGTGGCATCCCCCGGCCGGCACGCTTGGGGCGGCAGCCCGTCGTGGGTGTCGCCCAACCCCCCCATGAGGGGTTCGCCGCCCCCTCTTTCTCCATCTTGCTCCCCACTCCCGCCACATGGCAGGGTGGGAGTGGGCCCGTTGGAAAGCCCACGGCCATGGCTATCCAACGGGCCCCCTCTTGCCTCGAATGGTACACCATAGAGGCAGAGCGGGCCCGCCATGGCCCGGCGGAAATGCTGACATCAGCAATCCGCCGGGCTTTTTTGCTGCTCTCTCCCTCTGTGTGCCACGTGGCGGAGCCGGAGTGGTCTCGGTGTGGAGCCCTCTCCAAGGGCTACCCGCCGGTACCCTCCGCGCTTCGAACGGTGGCCTGTGCTATCCGTGCGGTGTGGGTGACGTGAACGGCCTGGTGACGTGGCGTGTGCAGCAGCTGAGGCACGCCACGCGGCAAAAACCGGTTCGCTGGGTCCGCAGAGGCCTGCTGATGTGGCAGGCCTACTCTGACGTGGCCCCGGAACCTGGACTGTCTGAGACCACCCCCTTTGGAAGCTCGTTTGAGAGCCCCCTGCAACGCCGCCGCCCGTGACTCAGTTGTCCGTGATAGATAGATAGATAGATAGATAGATAGGTAGATAGATCAATCGATTGATCGATAGATAGATAGATTGATAGATAGATTGATAGATAGATAGATAGATAGATAGATAGATAGACAGATAGATAGATAGATAGATAGATAGATAGGTAGATAGA
>SZWC01016537.1:1095-25217 GCA_023375785.1 Penium margaritaceum | reverse complement strand
AGATGTTGCCCCCCACATCAACATCCGTGGTTTGTCGACCTCCCTTGCCCCAACACACTGACACTAGCGTTCGATGGCATGTACGTAGCTGAAGCTGATGAGCTTCAGCTAGTCACGTAATCTCCACGGTACCTGTGATCCGCACAGCGATCCACCCTGCCAACTTGTCAACCGTGAAATCACGCATTCATCCCACCTTTCAGGTGGTCCAATGAGCGCAGCACCCACTCTGAGCCGTCCTTTGGGAGCAACCCTTGACGCTGACGATGACCAGAGCTGTTCTATCCTGCTGAAGGAGCTGCAGTTCCTTTTCTTGTCCATCATGAAACGTGCCCAGGGAGACTGCCGATCGGTCTTTGAAGATGTCGCCAAAGGGTTGATTCAAGCCAATGGCTCCGATGAACTCCCATGTAAGAGACGGATTACCGTTGACTTTTGCATCAGAGAAGCCTGGTTCCTACGCGCAACCATTGAACGAATCAAGGCCATTGATTTTGACGCCGCTTTCAAAGCGGCGAACCATGGAGCGGTGGCTATGTCACGTATTCAGCATTGCGTGAACTGTCAGCGCATGGACGGTTCCCATCAACAGCTCGTGGTGAAATCTACCCCAGAGAATTGACATTGCCTTTTTATCCTGTCCGGGGTTGTCATCACTTGGGGAAAGATACATACCAAGTCGTGCACGTCCTGTTCTCTCCAGTACTGGCCTTCTTGGATCAAACACCCGGACGGCAGCAGGCAACCGTATTGCACGGGGTTTGATGACAGGGACTTTTTCCAGTTCAAAGAGGACTCAATTTTTGAGAAACAGATGTTTACGCAATTTGAGAACGAGCTGTAGGTGGTGATTGCCAAACACATGCTAACATCACCGTTTCATCATACGTCGTGCTAACCTCTCGCATTACCTTGCCGTGGAGTCCGTGCAGGTTTTTCGCCCAGATGTCGTTTGTGGGCAAGGCGAACATATACAATGCAACGCACGAGCACGAAGCGAATTACTTATTCGCAAGTGACGTCAACCAAAAAAGAGATCGACCGACTCTTAACCACCAACGATTTGAAGAGGCTTTCATCACATGGCGTTTGATCGAGATTGTGAACGAGGTTGACGTAGCCCTGACGGCGAAGCTGGATCTGAGATGGAGGACGACAACTCTCTGCAAAATGGTGAGGGGAAGAAGGGGATGAAGGAAGCCACTGCGTATCCTTGCCTGTACATGTGATGACTCGATTCAATGTTGTCTCATGCAGGTCGTACCAAGACTCCGGGAAGTCATGACGACCAAGGCGCATCAACACAGGTGTGTGATGCCCTTTTCCGGTGATGCGTTGTCCATAGATGGCAATGCCAAACTGTACCGTGCTCGCTGTTCTTACAAGGACATACCGTACGCTACTACCGTCCATGGATGCACATTGTACGGCTGTGATGAGACGCCGGTTGGAAGGTCAGGGTTTTGTCATGCACACCAGCCAGACTGTTCGAAACGGAGGGAGGAGATGGAGGTGGAGGTAGCAGAGCAAGTCAAGGAGTATTGGGATGCGAAGAGTGTTGAATATGTTTGCCCCTTGTTCAGTCTTGTACGACGGATCAGGAATGCTCTGCCCCTTGTGGAGGTATGACCCCTGGATTTGTTGTAGGGTGACTCAACTATGCTCTGTCTCATGTGAGATATGACCTGTGAGTACACCATGTAGGTGAGTGGTTAACTTGGCCATTTTGTTGATTTGGCCAAGTGAGAGGTCATGAGCTCGATCCTGGCTCCATGCACATCTTGGTTGTTTTAGAAGCTTCCAAGAAAGAAAGTCCATTGCTTCTGGGAAGCAACACGGCTGATCAGTCACCTTGGCACAAGGATGCTTATGTGTCAAGCCCACAGCGCAAGTCTCTTGGTGATGTGGCAGGGTCAAGCCACTTCTTAGGAATGTGCTTTTGAGTTCTAGGACTGGACAGACAGCTATAAAAGGACTTGTCTTGCATGCTGATCAATTAACCCTTGCTTGATGCTCTCTTGCGTATTGACGACTTGAGCTCTTCTTGAGATGTAATGCTAAGGCGTTAGTACTCTTGAAGGTGAAGTGTATGCCTGATTAAGTTTGGGGTGCACGACACATACCTGCAAAGGAAGAAGGTGTAAAAACCTTTGTGAGATTTTTTGGTTTCGCGGCTTCTCTGCCATAGGTGGTTAGCTCAGTAGCTAACAAAGAGGCGTACGCGAAGCCAAAAGGATGTGTACAGAGTTGAAAAAGTTGTCGGCGCAAAAGTGATGAAGGTAAGTCACGATGTAATGACGTTCTATGATGTTCCATGACTGCGTCGTTCACCCTATCCCTGGTTTCCATATGGCATGTCGACTGACAGGGGCTAACTTGTTATCGCATCAAATGGCATGGGTACCCGTCGAGCGAGAATACTTGGGCGCTGGAGTCTGACATCATGGACAAACAAGTCATCGTTGACTTCCTTTCAAACAACCCAACTTTGAGAGAGGTGAGGGAGAAGGGTATAGCAGAACTTGATTTCCAGATCGATGCCATGCCCAACAGACTGGAGTGTGCAAAGGACTTCCCCAAGATGGACTCCCACACCTCAGGTGCAACACGGTGTACCCATTGCTTCAATGCTAGTTCTTGCTACAAGTTTTTCCTCTTACTCGACCCTTTATCGACAACATCCCAGTCATGTGTCCTCTGATTTACTACCCTTGTTACTCGCAGGAGCACTCCATGCCGTCTGGACCTACTGTGGGTACCCCTTCCCCTTTTTTGAGATGGTCAGCTCGGAATCTCTCACCATGGTGCTCCATTACATCTGTGAGACCTTCTCGGAAAAGCCTCTTCCACGCTTTGTGTACTACGACTACATGTGTGGTCTTGCACGATTTGCCCAGTCACACGGCAGGGAGCAATTTCCAAAGGTTGCGGAATTCATCAACCACGTTCGCAAGCGAAGTTCGTAAGCCCCTCACAAGTGCACTGTGGTCCTTCTTTAAAGGAATGATTCCTGACTAGCTTGTGTTGTGCAATTGACAAGTTTCATTTCCGCGGTCACAAGGACGAGTGGTGCAAGCGCAACTGTGATCCGTCCCTCGACCCTGAGGTAGATCAAATTAACACCTCCATATCAGAGCAACAGTTTTCTAGACTCAGCAGGTACACACACATCCTTCGGTACACGAACAAGGAACATTTCCACTTTCTAATTCTCCTGATACTACATCTTAAGCAGCTTTCATTGGACAAGAATGTTGAGAAAGAGTCAGGTACGACGGTGCCATGTCAATGTCTACCATGTCTCAGCACGCACACCGCCCACTGCGTGTCTTACATTCTGGTCATTTCGATGCAGCACTTGCTTCTAAGGACCTGATTAAGTTCAATGAAATGTTGAAGAAACGACTTTCAGCTACCTCGCGGCAAGGTACTGAACCTTGGGCGCATCACACCTCGTTGTCATTTTACCATTTTGGTCCAATTCAATTACAGCTTCTGTTGTTTTTCCTTGTGTAGGTCGATCGTCTACAGTTGTCCCTAACGTGGATGATTCTGTCGAAGGTGTGTGGTGTTCAATGTGGTTGAATGCTTACAATCAGACCATCTTTCTCACACAATTGACCCTTTTTGTTTTGTTGCAGGACTGCCTCAAAGCGACGGAGTACCGGAGAACAATCTGCCTCGGATCACCCGTGGAAGAGGACGTAAGAGGGGAGCTGGAAAACGTTGAACCAGCCCATACCCGTTACGTTACACGACATCCATTCTTCGGACCCATGTAGCTGACGTGGTTTCAGAGTACCATGCTGCTCAATCTGGAGTGTTTGTGACCAGTCATTTGAATAACCACTACGGACTACATTTTTTCATGATGCAAAGTCGTATGGTGTTCACATGTAGTTCCCCCGTGTAAAGGAAGTCACCGATGAAACACCACCGCAAAGAAACTCCCATCCCAAGGCTCAGAATGCACTGAGTGAACCAATCTGCCCCTTGTCCCCACCCCAAGACTCAGAATACACTAAGTGTATTTAGGCTATGCTGTTCCAATACACTCCTCATATACACTACCCCAATACACTCTCCCCCCCCCCCCCCCCCCCGCCCCCCTCCCAATCCAAGCCTGCCCCTTGTCCTCACACCAAGGGTCAGAATACACTAAGTGTATATAGGCTGTGCTGTTCCAATACACTCCTCATATACACTACCCCAATACACTCTCCCCCCCCCCCCCCCCCCCGCCCCCCTCCCAATCCAAGCCTGCCCCTTGTCCTCACACCAAGGGTCAGAATACACTAAGTGTATATAGGCTGTGCTGTTCCAATACACTCCTCATATACACTACCCCAATACACTCTCCCCCCCCCCCCCCCCCCCGCCCCCCTCCCAATCCAAGCCTGCCCCTTGTCCTCACACCAAGGGTCAGAATACACTAAGTGTATATAGGCTGTGCTGTTCCAATACACTCCTCATATACACTACCCCAATACACTCTCCCCCCCCCCCCCCCCCCCGCCCCCCTCCCAATCCAAGCCTGCCCCTTGTCCTCACACCAAGGGTCAGAATACACTAAGTGTATATAGGCTGTGCTGTTCCAATACACTCCTCATATACACTACCCCAATACACTCTCCCCCCCCCCCCCCCCCCCGCCCCCCTCCCAATCCAAGCCTGCCCCTTGTCCTCACACCAAGGGTCAGAATACACTAAGTGTATATAGGCTGTGCTGTTCCAATACACTCCTCATATACACTACCCCAATACACTCTCCCCCCCCCCCCCCCCCCCGCCCCCCTCCCAATCCAAGCCTGCCCCTTGTCCTCACACCAAGGGTCAGAATACACTAAGTGTATATAGGCTGTGCTGTTCCAATACACTCCTCATATACACTACCCCAATACACTCTCCCCCCCCCCCCCCCCCCCGCCCCCCTCCCAATCCAAGCCTGCCCCTTGTCCTCACACCAAGGGTCAGAATACACTAAGTGTATATAGGCTGTGCTGTTCCAATACACTCCTCACATACAACGCAATACACTCCCCCCCCCCTCCAATCCAAGCCTGCAGAACTAGAGTATATTACATAATTTTCCACAGTTACAAGTGTATACGTTGATCGTAGTATAGTACTTACCGTGTAATCCACTCGTCCCCTAGTGTATTTATGCATACAAGCAATGTACACTATACCCGATATGTACAAGAAGTAATTCGTACATGACATTGACACGAAACATGGAAACTGTTGTGTATACAGAACACCACTTGTCATTATCATGTTACGAAGTTTCCCATAAGATGTTACCTTAACGTACACTAGATCTTCTGTGTATAAAAAGCCCTCGATTAACCATACCTCTTTCTTTCAACGATCAGATTCTAGCCTTTGGCATCCTAACCGCCGGCCTTCTTCTTCTCTTGGAATTCGGGGGCCCAGTGGCCCTCCTTGCCACAAATGTAGTGCAAACCTTCCTTGGCGCCCTTCTTTCCTTCACCCTTTCTGCTACCTCCCTTGTCCTTGCTTCCGCCACCTCACTTGTTTATGAAGAGGGAAGATAAGGAAAATGAGGCCTCCTTGCATCTCCATTGCTGAGCCTCATTTTGTATGTACTTTTCGATCACGCAGTAGGTGAGCTTGTCCTCCAGACATCCTCCCAAGATGGTCATAAAAAGGCCCAACTGTCAGGTAGGGCCATGAGGAGAGCCATCACCTGCAGCTGCATGTGGATCATCCACCCCATGCCATTTCATTGTGAGGTGTGTGACTCGATTTGCTGCATGAAGGAGATAACATCTTCTCTCTCATCAATTCTCACCATGAGGAGCCGCTTTATTGCAAAGATTTTATTCACGAGTGACTTGGATTGGTAGATAGCACCAATACTTTGCCAATATTCTGTTATCATGGTGTAGGCATGGAAGTAGGCCCATTGCAACTAGGTTGTCCCTGACATGAGGAGTATGAGCCCATCCGAGTTCATCTTTTCTCCGGCCTCATTCTATGCGTTCGTCACTAACGCCTCCTTAAGGACTTGCAATCCGAACATTACCCCCACCAGCCCCTTATGTGCGAGGTGGATATCAAAGTGCCAACTCCATAACCCAAAGCCAGGACCACCTGCATACTTGTGAACAGGCTGTGTCTCCATCTTCTATGACATTGCGCAACAGTGAGCTCCAACAGGTTCTCAGAATTCACAGTGACATCCTCTATGACAACAATCGAATGCGCTGCCAAAGGCGTGAACGTCTTTGGGAATTTCAGGGCTATGGTTCCAAAACCCTCTGTCAGATGTATGGGATCTGACGTGTCTGACCATCCTTTGTGGTTCACTTCTTCCTTGTGGGCGATCCTGAGACAAAGAATTAGCCTTTTGGTCACATCACGCAATGTGAGTAGGAATTTGGAGACGGATACTTTCTTTTTGAAGGGAATGGACCAATTCTTTGTTGGTTTTTTCACAATGACATGATCTGAAGAGTTATAGTTCTATTCACAAGCTTTCCAATGCACCAAAATTCACGCAATTTGGTCAAGAGTAGCCCAAGTTGCGCTTGTTAAAGCATATGTCACACCCACCACAGAAACGCCTAACACCTCTTATGGTACCCATTCACTTTGGCTCCTTTCTTCACATGAAAAGCGCTTTTCAGATGTACATATCGCTTTCCAAATGCTGGAGGGGTCCCCAATACTGTTTTGACACACCTTGGATGGCGGGTTTGATGCTACTTCTTGACAGGGTTTGAAATTTCCACAAACCTGGTTTGACAGTTTTGACAGGTCCACGGACCTGAAGTCAGATTTTTCAGGAAGTCCCTGAAGAGCAAACTATACAATTGAATCACGGACTCCCAGCCAGGAACTTGGCTAATTCCTCTAGTAACAACCTATACTACTGGATCCGACGGATATCCACCGGATGAATTCAAAAGCATCGGGCAGAAAAATTCACCGGATTTGTCTTTTTACTCACAACTGGTGGATGTTTTGACCAGACGCCAATTTCAGCTAACTCCTTGACCTGCCGTGCACACCCCAGTGTTGACAGCTCAGAATCTCCTCGATACTCAATGGATTCCGGTGATTCAAGTTCCACCAGATTCAACAACTTTTCCACTTTCAGATTCCAACATCTAATCTGGTTTTGGAGCACTCCACAAGCTCATGGATCAAAATGAAAGGGTTTTTCTCGTTTGGGTGACTCGTCGGCACCTCTTAGCACCGCACGCAGGTATGCTGTGGAGCAATTTGGAACAAGCAGAACACGGTTATACATGTTTGAGATGTCGTGCTAAGGAGAACTATATCTGATCCCTCATCAGTGATAAGAAAGTCCATGTAGCCATTTTCCAAGCGGCATTATCCACCATCACCCCCACAGCTCAGGATGTACCTGATCACGTTTCCTCTAGGGATATGCCCAGGAGTGACTACATACACATGTCTACATTGTGTGAGCTGCAGGATGCAAAGGAGTTGCTGCACACACTACAGGGTATTTTAGCTTAGCTACTTGTTGAGGGTTACCATGGATACAACCCAGATGGCTCTGAGTTGAGCTCCATGGCAGCCTCGGAGATTGCCTCACAGGATGGGGATATTGAGTAGTGAGTGTTGAGGATACATCAGACAGTTCAGAAACATTATACATCTCACCCCCATCCTTCTCCTTTGCACCTGGACCATCTTTCCCTTCTTCTAGGCTCTCAATGTCTCGGACCTCATGGCAGGATGCACCTACATTTCCTCCGGTTGAAAGTCCGGCCCAGAGGCAGGACCTATGGAGAGTTTACCCTCTGGGAGATGCTTTGACTGTAATCTCTTAGCTTTGGGCAGCACAGATGGAGGTGGATCTGCTTCTTTGTATGGCAGCTGCATTGTCCACTGCCTACAGTGAGGTGTTGGTGATGCTTGAGGATGCCGACTTTGAGCTTCTCATAGTCACTGAGGATGATCATGTTGAGTTGCGTGAGCTTGCGTCTCTCCTCCAAGATGAGATGGTCGCAGCAGAGGAGTGCCTGTGCACTTGTGAGTGTGTAGTTGATACAGCGGCTACAGCTGTGGGCTCCACAAACACAGGTTTGGGTTTACCCCCATCCTCCAGTCGAGGAGCATCCAGTACCATCTCATCCACCCCTTAAGGATCTGAGTCCGATGAGGGTAATGAAGGGGAATATTCCAGTTTGGAACATTGGCAGTCACTGGATATGAGAGATTCAGCTTTATGTCTTTCGTCTAGTCATGGAGCCTTTGACATCATCTTTTCTGCTCCTTCACCTTCTGAGTCCGGTGAGGGTGCTACCCAGCACACTACCAACTGGGACCTTCGGCAGTCTTTGGATGAGCAAGATGGGACCTGTTCACTCTTCACTTCTTACTCTAAAGATAGTGAATAACAAAAATTTGGTTGTGCACATGGCAGCCATTGTACCTCCATTTTCCCTTCTCATTTGGCAGCTTCACATCTTCAGCTTCCATCAGATATAGTCATTGTACAGTTTGTCTTCCCATTAATGTCTTAGTCAGGGAGAGATGTACTGAGCTCTCCAGGTGATAGCTCCATGGCCTTCCGCATGTAGGGGAAGAAGTTTCATTCTGGCCCAGCAGTGATGGAGTTCTTGCTCCCAGAATCCTCTCAACAAGGTGGGATTTGTGTATCTCCTCAGCTGGTACCCTATCGAAAGATTTCCCAGCCCAGGGGGAGTGTGGTGTTTGGGCTTAGAGCTGTCCGATTTATGTGATTTTTTCCTGTAGTGATCTCTTCAATGTTTGCCCCGATGATGCACAGCAGCTATGTTTTTGCTTGTGTGCCACCTCTGATGTATCCTAGCGACCTAGTTCACCCATGTGAGGCTGGTAGAATTTTCTCTGTGGTCGAGACCCGAGCACTCAGTGGTTTGTGCTGGTGCTTTGAGAGTGTCCACACCGTGCACTTCACTTTCCATTTATGTGATAACTTGTTCTGTCTGATGACTTGTTAGTCTAGAATGTCTTGTGTGTTTTGTATACTTACTAGGACGTCAAGCCCCAGGAACTCAGCGACATGCTCTGGTGCCTCAAGAGACCTGATTTTTTGTTCTTTCCTTTACTGGTGATACTGGCACTCTGTAGTAGAATCTGGACATAACTTAGATGATGTCTGTGTTTTCTTCAAAGTCAAGACCCGGGCACTCAGTGACCTGTTCTGGTGCTCAGAAGAACTCTCTTCAGTGGTTTTTTATTCTGTGGTGTTTTCATTTTAGTTAATCATGTAGAAGCAAGTTCATGTAGCCAAGAGAGACCAAGAATGTGGGGAGATTCCCACACCAAGAACGCCATGGAAAAGCTGGTGGAACTTAGCATGACTTGCAGGTTACAAGAGTTGGAGTAAGTGAGCTTGGGTGACAGGGAAAAAGAGACACGAGTGAGCGTGCACCCCGCTCATAGATCACGTAGGATGACTCCACGCAGCCGCCCGGGGGTCAAACCCGACCACATGGCAGATACCAAGAGCAACTTCTCACCAATGCACAGAGTGAAACTGGCATGGTGGCCCCCTAAGGATCAGTACCCAGGTCTTTTTTTATTCCCCTAGAACCTGTCGGAAAACTGCCAGGCAGTTCCAATGTGGCCTGAAGGGTCTTCACTTGTGTTCACGGATTTCTGTTTAGTGTTAGTTCTGAGTCTAAGAATGAGCTTTCAGGTCCCCTCACGCTATGTTTGTGAGGGTTGGACAGAGTTGCAAGAAAGTAACTTTTGCGAAGGGAATAATGCAATTTTTCATTAGTTTTTGGACATGGACATGAACTGACAAGTTATACAGATATTCACAAGCTTTCCAACACACCAAACTTTGTGCAATTCCGTTCACCATAGCTCCTACTACGTCAGCCAAAGTGCGAAACCCAAATCCAGCCGCTCAGTTGGCGGCGCGCACGATGTCAGCCTGCCAAGGCATCCTCACACACCAAGGGCCCATGAAAAACACCTTTCTGGAGACGCAGATGTCCCTACACGTAGTGGCGGTGGCCCCTGTGCTTTTGGGGTCCGTTTTGATGAGTTAATCATCGCATTAGGTGATGGGGATAGATGTGGTTCGAAACCTGCCGGCAGACATGCAGTCACAATTTTGACCAAGTCTCCGAGTAAAAAACTGTACTACTGAGTTTAAAACTCCGAGCCAGGATTTTGGCTACGTCCCTCAGTAACAACCTATACTACTGACATATGGCAGATCATTTTGTCGGAGCGACTCGGCAGTCCTCCGGCGCAAAAACACCAAATGTATTTTTGTTTCTCATTCCGGTGGATTTCTCATCGGCAGTAGAACCAAACCGACTCCCCGAGCCGCCACGCATACCCCAACTTTGGAAGCCCATATCTCCCTCGTTTCTTGTCTGATTCCGGTGAAACTTCCACCGGCTTTCGCAACTCGTCAACTTTCATGAACTGTAGTCCAACTTGGATTTGGAGCACTCCTCTAGCAGCTGGATTAAAATGCGGGGATTAATCCCCCTCTAGCGGCTTGTCGATGCCTCACAGCATGGCCTTGGGTATGCTAAGGGGCAACAATACAACATTCTCCCCCTTTCACCTTCCATGCCCACTGCTCCTTCTTGCTCTCACTCATCTTCCGCTCCATCCTCCATCCCTTCACAGCTGGTCATCCCGTGTCCGGCCATGCTCATTACGTGCCGATCCACAGGTTGCACTTTGGGCAAGCAATCCGCAAGCATGTGGCGTGTGCTGCAGTGCTACAGCACCACCTCTCCATTCTCCAGCATGTCCTGTGTGCAATGGTAATGCACGTCAATGTGCTTTGTCCTCCTGTGTTGCGTCGGGTTGGTGGTCAGCGACATAGTGCCAATATTTTCCTCCTGCACTACCGTTGGCTCTTGTTACGCCCAGCTCCCCCAGTAACCTGTGAAGCCATAACGCCTCCTTGACCGCTTCCGCCAATGCAATGTACTCAGACTCTTCTATGGAGGTGGCGACGTAGTCTTGCTTTCTGCTACACCATGAGACCACTGCACCAGCAAGGAAGAAAACATAGCTGGACGTGGACTTCCCCTTGTCCACATTGCCAACGTAGTCTGCATCTCTGTAGCACACCAAACGCAAAGGGTCCGACCACCCTTTACTGTCAAACCTCATGCACGCATGCTCTGTCGCCTGCGAGTAGCGGAGGATGTGCTTGACTGCCTTCCAGTGTAGTGGCCCTAGATCGACCACATACCTACACACTTAGCCCATCGCGAAGGCCAAGTCTGGTTGAGAAGCCACTATGCCGCATATGAGGCTGCCCACCGTTGATAGGTAGGGAAACCCTGCCATATATTCCTGCTCTTCCTTTGTTTACGGCACCATTGCCGCACTCAGTTCACAGGTTGTGGAGACCGGACTACCAACTGGTTTTTGGTCTCCCATGCCATATCGCTTTAGCACCTCCGCCACGTATTAGGTCTATCCCAGCTCAAGCGTATGCATCCTCCGGTTACACATAATGCTCATTCTAAGGTAGTACTCCAGCTCTCCCATGTCCGACATCTAGAACCTACTACTCAGCTGCACTTTCAGCTGTTGTACACCCGGCAGGTCCGTTGATAAAAAAATCATGTCATCCACGTACGGTGCAACGAACTCATGGAGCTACTTGTCCCCCCGCACGTACACGTTGTGATCTGAATCACAGTTCTTGAAGCCCATTTGTGCCATGAAGCTTTCCATCTGTTGGTACCAGCATCAAGGCGATTGTTTTCGCCCGTACGAGGACTTTCGCAGCTTACACACCTTGCCCTCCGACGTCTCCACCCCCTCTAGCACCTCCATGTAGATCTCTTTGTCTATGATGCCATTGAGGAAGGCCATCTTTACATGCAGTTGGTGGAGCTCCATGTCCCTCATGGCCGCCACCGCAAGGATGGCTCCGATGCTTGTAAACTTGGCAACGGGGACAAACGTCTCATCATACTACACACCCTTACGTAGTGCATATCCCTTTGACACCAGCCGCACCTTGTATTTGTCAACCACACCTTCCTTTGTGAACTTGTTCTTAAAGACCCACTTCGAGCCGATGACCTCGGCATGTTTTGGCCTATCAACCAGTTTTCACATGCAATTTTCCGTGATGGACGCCAGCTCCAATTTGATGGATGCATCACATTGATCCCCTTTGGGCCACGCAAGCTCCTCTTGCACAATTGTTGGCTCCGTTTATGCAACCAGCATGCACCGCGTCATACTAATCCATTAACTCGCGCTTGCGTCGAAGTGCTTCCGCGCTTTTTGTTGCCTCCCGCTATGGCGTGGTAGTGTTGGTGGCGCATCATCACTCTATTGCAATCCCTCCAAATCTGCACGCTCTGGTAAATCATCGACCAGATGGCTCCCCGAGGATCTCTCCCGATCCGACGAAACATCACCCGGCCAGGTGGCGCCTCCAGTGGATTTTCCACTGACGCTTGATGCGTATTCCGCCTGGAGTGCGCACCTTGGCACTCTTTGCGCCTCATCCGCCGGTCCCTTCCAGTGGATCTCCCCATCAACTTGATTGTCATTAGAGTGCCCCGCCTCGGCTACCACCGCTAGTGCACCGTCGTGCTCCGATGCCACATCCTCAACTCTGGCATCCGTTGGCTCTTTCTTGTTTTCAAGGAGCTTGAACCACACCCCCGTCTTTGCAGATTCCACCTCGCCCATATCATTGTTTCTGATGTAGCTTTGCTTCTCATCGATCTCAATTTATTCGTTGTGGTATCTCCTCCTTGCACATGACATAAAGCCATTACGCGTTATGCGTACTCTCATAGCCAAGGAAGATGTAAGACTTTGCCCACAACTCCAGCTTGCTGTCGCGCCGTTGTGCAGCCTGCACCATCACATGAGCCTTGTACCCAAACACTTTCAGGTGTGCCACACTTGGCTTGCGCCTGCTCTAAACCACCTGCGAAATGTTCCAACCGCTCTCCCCACTTAGCACCACTATAGGGGTGAGGTTGAAAGTGTAGCTCACCGTACATACAGCGTCTGTCCAGAATCCTCGCAGATGTTTTGCATCCACCAACATGGTCTGTACCATGTTGAGCACCGTCTGGCTTGCCTGCTCCGCCATGCCATTTGACTGAGGTGAGTACGGTGTAGTTTGTTCCCATTTTATGCCCTGTTGCTTCATCCATCCACTACAACCCGCATACTCTCCGCCGTTATTGCTCGTAGCGCTCTGACCTTCCAGTCAGTCTACCTCTCAACCGTGAGGACATACTCCTTCAGCAGGTCCAGGACCTTGCCTTCCCACTTCATGAAGTACACGTAGATTTTTCTTTTGTAATGCGCACCGGTCAGTGATGCTATCTTGAATTGTCCGCACACGTCGTTGTGCACAACCACCAGCAGGATCGAGGTGCAATTCACATTCTCGTTGAATGGTTTGCACCGTGCCTTGCCCAAAATACAAGGCTCACACTTTTTGTGTGTTTCTGCACCTGTCGACTCTTCCCACCGTCAATGACAAGACCACATACAAGCTCGTGCTTCGCCATCTCCTTCACAACTGTGGGTGAAGAACGCCCCTTTTTTGGTGCCAGAGCTCCAGATCAGCTCTCCTCCTTTGGCCAAGTTGACGATGTGTTCTTGGAAGTCTGCTTAATCTGTCGCCACAGGGATCGCCTTGGTCTCTACGATGTAAAGGCCTCCCTCCCGCTTTGCCTCAAGCACGAGATCACCGCCACCGTCCTTTTGCACGATTGCCCCATTTCTCCTGAAGATCACCTCGTACCCCTTGTCCGTCAGCCGGCTGAAGAGCACCTCATACACTTAGAATTTCAGCCAAGCCAGTGGCGTACTGCACATCCTTGATGACACGGTGCACTCGTTTCCCACCAACGGCCACCTCCTCGTCCACGTCTCCTTGGCGAGCTGCCGGTTCAACCTTTTCGATCGCGACCACCATAGACTTGCTGGACTTGGTGTAGTTGATAAACCCGGACTCCTCAACCTGGGTGTGCTCCTTCACTCCGGAGTCAAGGCATCACCGGTTGGCATTCTTGAGTTAGTGGTTTTGAGTATCGTTGAGAAGTGCCTTCTTGCCTTTGGCTTCCTTGCCACCGGCCTTTGCCTCCTCGGTGCACTCACGGGCCCAGTGGCCCTTCTTGCCACAATTACAGCACACACCCTTCTTGGTGCCTTTCTTGTTGCCGCCATGTCCGCCACCTCCTTTGCCTCCGCTTTGCCACCATGCATTTTGGTGACGAGGGCCGATGAGAAAGACGAAGACCAATGCTGAAGACGAGGACTTCCCGCAGCACCGTTGCTGTGCCTTATTGCGGATGTACTCTCCATTTGTGCCATGTGTTAGCTTGTCCTCTCTCCGTCCTCCCAAGATGGTGATGAGAGGGCTCCAACTGTCAAGAAGGGTCATAAGGAGGGTCATTTCCTACAGCTACGTGTTGATCTTTCAATCCACATCGTTCCATTGTTAGGCAAGCAACTCGATCTGCTACATGGCATAGATGACATCATCTCCCTCCTCAAATCATTCAACGGATAGCATCGGTCTAGAAAACGAGTCCCAACATGGGAGGTCACCGACCGCTCTTTGTATTGCAACCAAGATAACATATAACCCTTGAATGAGGGATCCATGCTTTAGTTTTGTTCAGTTTGCAACCTCGCGAAGTCCGCATGAAGGTCTCTAGTGTCTACCCTTGGTTGGACACTCTATGAGGAGTCTCAAAGGCAAGGACTGTAAATGGATGCATACAGGGTACAGGCATTTATATTTATAGAGCTTTGCTAATGCTTCTTCTTGAAGTGGTTCCATAGGAGCAAACCTCAACCTATAGTCCTACATGGCACGTCTTGAGACCACCAAGTGTCATCCTCAAGGCAAGCTCTACTAAGCTTCCTAGAACCTTCTTGTCCCATTTTGGGTCACAAAGAAAACTCTGGCCGTCGCGAGGTTTGAGCCCGCGACTCATGTGCTCCGGTGCCTGTTCCAGCTAGTCCACAAAGGTGTTTTTCATATGATGATCTCCATGGGACATACCTATTACGGGCAGTGCATTCCTGGCCTATCTCAGAACAGACCAAGGGGACAAACTCCATAAAGCAATGCATGCCTTGTTTGTCCGTGCATCCAGCCAGCCAGCCAGCCAGCTAACTAGTGGACAAGGTGCATACAATTCAACAAATCTCTCCCTTGCACCTCTGACCATCTGTCGTTCACTGGGCTCCATCAATACCTTGGGGCTCACCCTTCCTCTGCTGCGCTCCTCATGCCAAAGCCACAAATTCATGCATAGTGAAATTTGCTCTCGAGCAGCTTGGTCATGCAGTCAACAAGCATGCTCTTGGTTGCACAGTGCTGCAATTCCACCACGTTCTTCATGACCAGGTCACGTGATTACTGGTGACATATGTTGATGTGCTTTGTTCGCCAAGATATGACCTCATCTTCAGCCATCGAGATGGTGCTCATGTTCTCCACGTGTACCCCCATACCGTCCTTCTGTGGCACTGTCATTTCACCAAGCAAGCTGCACAGCCACTAAGTCTCCTTGTACAACTCAGACAGAGCAACGTACTCTACCTTAGCCGTGGACACAAAAATATAATCTTGCTTCCTGCTAGCCCATGAGACGGCAGCGCCATTCAAGATGCACACATATCTAGAGGTGGATTTGCAGTCCTCCAGATTTTCTCCCCAATCGGCATCTATGTAGCACTTCAAGCAGAAAGGGTCTGTACCTTCTTGGCCTCCAAGGACAAGGCCCATGTGACGTGTCTTCTGTAGGTAGCGCAAGATGCGCTTGACTGCCTACCAATGCTCTGGCCCTGGGTTGGCTACGAACTTGCTCATTTGTCCCACAACATAGCAGATGTTGGGACTAGTCCCTACCATGGCATACATGATACTACCCACGGCAAACTGGTAGGGGATGTCTTGCATCGCCTTTCATTTTTCTTTGTTGCTTTGTGGCATGGAGGCCTTTAGCTTTGTATCATTTGTCATTAGGCTGCCAACAGATTTACAGTCTTCCATGTGATAACGCTTCAGTACCTCACCGATGTATTTGGTTTGGTTGAGTTCGATGGTGTCTGGTGCTCAGTTGCAGTAGATGGCGATCTTGAGGTAATACTCGAGACGACCCATGTTCCTCATCTTGAACCTTTTAAAAAGGTCGGACTTCACCTCATCTAGCAGCTTGACTGAAGACAAGCAGATGATCAGATCATCCACATACAGTGCAACCAGCATCTCCCCTCTCCCATCATTGTGCACGTACATGCCCGAGTCATTCTGGCAATGCGCAAAGGAGAGACCGGTTATGAAACTGTCCATCTCTTTGTACTACATCCTTGGGACCTGTTACAACCTGTAAAGCGCTTTCACCAACTTCCAGACCGTGCCCTTGGGAGCTTTGACTCCTTTGGGCACCTCCATCAACACTTCCTTGTCAAGATTCTTGCAAAAGAGAACTATCATGATGTACATCTGGTGTATCTCCAGGTTCTTAATGGCTGCAATGGCGAGGAGAAAGAGAATGGAGGCAAAGGTCATGACACGTGCGAACTTCTCATCGTACTCAAAGCTGGGGCGTTGAGAAAACCCCTTAGCCACTACCCTCACCTTGAACTTTTCGATGCTATCATCTTGCTGCTTCTTCACCCAGAGGACCCACTTGGATCCCACCATGTGGGCCTTGTTGGGTTTATCCACCAGTATCCACATGTTGTTCTTGCCAATGGACATGAGCTCGCTATCCACTGCCTCCTTCCACTTGGCCGCATCTAGACCATTCATCGCCTCCGCCATTCTGGGTGGATCTCCTTGAGCCATGCATGACCAGCTGAGGCCGGTCCAATCGTCTTCATACCGGAATGGTGCTTTCTTTGGTAGCAAACTGTGTCGGGGTGCTAATGCGGCTTCATGCTCTGCTGCTGGTGCTACCACAAGTGTTGGTGTGTCATCGTCGTTGTCGAAAGAGTCGTCGGACTCCAAGTCAAACTCAGAAGCCCCGGATGCCTTAGTATCTGTGTCCGTGTTAGATTTTGCTTCATCGTGCATAGCTGCTCTCCCATTTTCACAACCTCTTGGCAAAGCAAGCCTGTTGTTGGTTGTTTGGTCTCCGGACTCAAGCAACACTATCCACTCTCCCACCTTGGGAGCAAGGATTGGATCCAATAGCTCTCTCTTTCCAAGCGTGCATTTGTCGAACTCGACGCAATGGCTCCTCACGAGCTTGCCCTCTGCCTGCTCCCAAAGCCGATATGCTTTGTGTGATTTGTCGTACCAAACCATGAAGCACTTCTTGGAATGTGTATTGAGCTTGCCTCCACCTTCTCTTGACTGGATCTTCAGCCATACAATTAACCCGAACACCTTCAGATGAGAGGTGTTGGGTGTCTTTCCCGACCATGCTTCCTGTGGGATCTTCAGCTGCTTGTCCTGCTCCTTTTCACGCATCCGCAAGGTGGTTTTTGCTGTGAGGTTCAAGAGGTAGCAGGCCGTTGTTGTTTCTTCAACCCAAAAGCGTGGTGGGAGCTTGGCATCGAGCATGCTTTGCACCATGCCGAGCAGGGTCTGGTTCATCCTCTCGGCCACACCATTGTTTTGGGGGTTGTAAAGGGTGGTTTTCTCTTGGCGGATGCCATGATGCTTGATCCAAGGCTAGCATGCCTCATGCTCACCCTCGTTGTCACTTTGGAGCGTCTTCACCTTCTTGGACATTTGCTGCTCTAACATGGCGACAAGCTCAAGGAGCTTCTCCTTGACTGCTCCCTTGGTTTGAAGGAAATAGATCCACACCTTGCGGATGTGGTCATGAAGGTCAGGAAGTACTTGTTTTCTTCGTTAGACATCGTACATAAGGGCCCGTACACATTGCTGTGGATCAAGTCCAAGACATTCTCCGCTCGTTGACCTCCTCTCCCAAACGGCTTCTTCTTTGCCTTCACTTGGAGGCATCATTCATACAATGTACACCCTTGTGCGTGCTTGAAGGTGTACCCCTCCATTCCGTGGACCACCTCTTGCTCTTACATCTTTTGGAGCGTGTTGTTGGCCACATGACTGAATCGTCGGTGCCACAACGCAGTGTCAATGTCTTTTGTTGATGTGGCGGCCACAGTGGCCGCCATATCACTGTGGCATCCTTGAGATTCGGTGCCACTGTCTTGATGGCACATGCTATTCCCTCATCTGACGCCTTGGTTACCTTGGTTTGAAGCATGTAGAGGCCATCACCTCTTGGAACTTGAAGCATGAGGTCGTCTTTGGTGTACAAAATGTTGATGTCCTTGTTTTTTTAGGACCACGACTTCCCTATCAGTGAATACCACGGTCATGTTTTTGTCGGTGATTCGTGAGATCGATAATAGGTTCCCTGCTAAGGAAGGCGTGTACACCAGGTTTTGCAGATTGACCTCCTTCTCGGCACTGTTCACGTTGAACGTGATCACCTTGTCCCCTTTGTCCATGGCTTGGAGGACGCCGCTGTTTGCATACTTGATACATATGTCTGATTCGGCCATAGAGACAAATCCACCCTTCTCTTTTGAGGAGTGGTGGTTGGTGCCCGAGTCAAAGGCGAATGCCCTGTACCTAAGGAGCGCTTTCCGCTTCATGGACAGCCCTTCAGCCATGATGTTGGTGAGCTCCTTCTTCTCCTTCCCACCATTGCTCCTGCCTTCTTTCTTTGGACAACGGCAGTCTCTAGCCCAGTGTCTAGCCTTGCCACAGTTTTGACAGTTGCAGGTCTTCTTAAAACTCTTTCCGCCACCATTGTCTTTCCCTCCACTGCCACCGCTTCCGCTGCTGCCTTGACCATACCAGGAGCTTGCACGTTGTCTACCAAAGCGAGGGGCATAGGCTGAAATGTTTGTCTCACTACCACTGCATCGCATGGACTCAATGCAGACGTGTTCGACGACAGCCTCATACGTAAGATCTGCTTCTTTCCAACCGCCAAATGCAATAATCAAGGACCCCTAGCTTTCCATTAGTGCCATCAAAAAGAACATGGCATGCATCTTTGAGTCGGGTTTCTATTCAATTTGCTGGACCTCTTGCAGCACGTTGTTAAATGACAGCAGAAATGCAAGTATCCATTCTCCTTTGCTCACCCTCATCAACATTAACCTTTGGAAGATGAAAAGTCAGTTTTCTAGGGCATTTGATTGATGCACCCATGAGAGTTTTGTGTAGGCCTTGGCGGCCGACGTGCATCCTCTGATGTGGGAGTGTTGAGTCTCGTTGATTGACGTCACAAGTATGGCGAGGGCCATGTTGTTCTTCATCATCCATGCTGCAAAGTCTGCTGCATGCGTGGCCATGTTGACTTCAACTTCTGACTTTAGGGGATCAAGTCAGATTCGCTTAGTCGATCAAAGTCGGCATCGACGTCGACTTGACTTGACCCCCCTTTGCCACGCCAGGCACTTTTTTTCACCTATTTTGATTCAGGACCCCTTGGACCAGGGCCGGGGCTTCTATTTAGGAGGTGGAGATTAACCACCGCGAACACAAAATTGCCTCTCGGCAGGTCTGCCAAGCCTTGCTGGCTCGCCAGGGTGAGATATCCCACACAATATTGGCTATCCTAAACAGCTGGTAGGACAGCATCAAACCAGTTATCAGTCATGCACTTTCTGCGTGGATGATACGTGCCTGAAGCATGTTGACTGTGTGGCAGAAATGCAGCGCACTCGTGTGACATTTTGCGGCTACTGTTGACCTATAGGAGGGCACAAAACATGTTTTCATCTGCATGGGAAGGGCATGACATGTACTTCCAGCCTGGATGAGGCTGCTGAGGACGCGCCTGTCAGGTCAGGTGGAGGGGGGGTCTAGGTAACCAAGGCCATGCACTTGTTGTCATTTTTCAAGCATGGCCAACATGGCTGGCGGGGCCAGTCGGACCACCACCAGTTCTCAGCCATCTACGTTTGCCAGACCACCTGTTCTGGCTGGTGATTTCCTCATCCGGGCCCTTAGCAAGTTTTTCAGGCCTGTACCGACTCAATGCAACTACCCCGGATGACAGTGTGGGCCATGCGGAAAGGTGGCATCAGGCGGGTCCGACCGTATGCGCGGTCACTTTGGGGCTGCAGTGCACAGCATTGCTAAGTGTAAGGTGGCTCCTCCAGCTGCCTGGGTGCTTCTTGGTGTCCCACCCTACCCCCTCCCCCAGCCTCCTTTCAGCTGTTTGATGAGAAGCTTTATTTTGGCCAAGGCAAACCATGGGGCACGAGTTCCAGCCTAGTTGAGTGGGAAAAGCTTGTCGTAGAGTGGAAGCGACAGAAGCTTCGCGCAGCTGCTTGTGTTGCGGACAGTGTACCAGCCGTGGTTTCCACTCCAGCATCCATCACTGAGTCCCTTCGCAGCAGCACCCCAGCTTCTGCAGCATCACTCAACACCGCTCGTCAATCGCTCATACCAGAGCAGCTAGAAAACACTGCCAACAGCCAGTGCCAGCGAACGATCATGAAAATCATTGCAATGAATTCATTCCCCATCTCATTTTGCAGAGATGAAGTCATCTACAAGCTTGTGGAAGACACGTGGTGGACAACACCAAGTTTCAGGCTGCCTAGCAAGGACCGGGTGACCTCAAAGCTGCTTCCACCACCTGATGCTGAGCTAGCAGAGCTTCAGGCTCCGCTCCAAAGTGGCTGGGAGATCTTTGGAGTAACCCTTGGTATCGATGAGTGGTCAGATATCCAGACCCGACCAATCTACTCTGTGATGGCCTCAAACGTAGAGGGCACCACATACCTCTTTTCCAAAGATGCAAGCGGCATCGTCAGGGATGCCAACCATGTTGCAACGGTCATCGACCACGCCATGTCCGAGGTGGGCGCTGACAAGGTCGTCATGGTCATCACCGACAACACATCTACGAACAAGAAGGCCTATGTTGAGTTGTGGAAGAAGTACCCTGCTGTTTTTTTCAGTCCCTGTGTTGCCCACTCCCTGGATCGTATGCTGAAAGATGTAGAGAAAACTGAGTGGGGTTCAAACCTCATCAGCAAGGCAGAGCGCATTGTGTCATTTTTTCACAACAAGGACCTGCTCAGGTCCTGGATGAAGATAGAGGGAGGCTTGGTGTTCTTGCCTGTTGTAGCCACCCGTTTTGGGTCAGTGCATAAGATGTTTGAGCGTCTGCTGAAGCTGCGTGAGACTCTTGTGAAGATTATCAGCAGCCCAAGATGAAATGAGTTTGGTTCTGTCAGGAAGGATGCTGGGTAGAAGGAAAAAAACGTTTTGTTCTTTTATGCCCCATGGCCACTGCTATGGATTCATGGACAGGTTGGGCATGCACTGCTCCCTTGGAGTAAGTCCCCCAAATGTTGTTCGTGGTGCAAGTCCAAGCGGGACACCAGAAGTGTAGCGCAACGGATAGCATGTTGGACTTAGGAACAAGAGGTCTTACGATCGAGCCTTCATGTGCGCAGTAAGGTTTTAGACCTTCCCGCACATGGGATGTTTCTTAGACATTTCTCCATGCATGAGGAGGATGTGCCACTTGGTGGTCAGTGGATGCGCCAATTGGCGAGCTGGTAAGGTGGTATGGAGTGGACATCCCAAAAGTGCCACTACACACACACACACACACACACACACACACACCTCAGACGCCAGGCCTAGGAATATATGTACCAGGCTCATTCCTCATTCTAATTACACAATCTGGCCTTAGATGCTCCTCACAGAGTTGTCCAACTAANCAGTAAGGTTTTAGACCTTCCCGCACATGGGATGTTTCTTAGACATTTCTCCATGCATGAGGAGGATGTGCCACTTGGTGGTCAGTGGATGCGCCAATTGGCGAGCTGGTAAGGTGGTATGGAGTGGACATCCCAAAAGTGCCACTACACACACACACACACACACACACACACACACACACACACACACACACCTCAGACGCCAGGCCTAGGAATATATGTACCAGGCTCATTCCTCATTCTAATTACACAATCTGGCCTTAGATGCTCTTCACAGAGTTGTCCAACTAAGGAACATTATAAAGAAGACACAGGTTGGTCTAAGCCCCAGGAGTTAGTCTTTGACCAGCACCTCGCGCGAAAGTGACCAAGTGTTAAGTAGACACAGTTACTAGCAAGTGATTTCCTAGGAGCTGCTCAATGTGGAACTGTGATCCTGAGGGTGACATCTTCTCATAGCTGAAATGCTAGGAGCGGACGGCAGGTGCTATTGTGTCGGCCCTGTTTTCTAGCCTGTTTGCCTTAGGCCGGTTGACAGAGGATTATCGGCCCACACTAACCACTTGTAAGGCAGGCTTCACTCAACTCTTGTAGGCTCCCTCCAAGTGCGTACGTCAGCTCCATCAGCTCCATCTGCTCCATCTGTTTCACCAGCCCCAACGGCTGAACAGGCACCAAAAAACCACGGACCAAGGACAAGCTCTTTGTTGATTGTTTTTGCCCCTTGTCCAGTGTTTTGGGACGGATCAGGAATGCTCTACCCCTTGTAGCGGTATGACCCCTGGATCCGCTGTGATGTGACTCAACTATGCTCTGTCTCATGTGAGATATGACCTATGAGTACACAATGTGGGTGAGTGCTTACCTTGGCCATTTTGTTGATTTGGCCAGGTTAGAGGTCATGAGTTCGATCCTGGCCCCATGCACATCTTGTTTGCTATGGAAGCATCTAAGAAAGACATTCCGTAGCTCCTTGGACGCTACATGGTTGTTCTGTCACCTTGACAATAGGATGATTACGTGTCAAGCTCACAGTGCGAGTCTATTGGTGATGTGGCTCGTTCAAGCCACTTCCCAGGAATGTGCTTTGGAGTTCTAGGACTGGACAGACAACTATAGAAGAACTTGCCTTGCATGCTAATCAATCAACCCTTGCTTGATGCTCTCTTGCGTATTGACGACTTGAGCTCTTCTTGAGATGTAATGCTACGGCGTTAGTACTCTTGAAGGTGAAGTGTATGCCTGATTAAGTTTGGGGTACATGACACATGTCAACAAAGGAAGTATGCCTAAAAACCTTTGTGAGCTTTTCAGTTTCGCGGCTTCTCTGCCAGAGGTGTTAGCTCAGTAGCTTACAAAGGGTTATGGGCCCACTCCTCTGGTTAGGGAAGTTTCACGCACGCAACTGCTAAGGTCACAAGCAGTGAGAGCGCCTTCACTCTCGACCAACTTCTCTGTTTGCATGGCAACATCAACAGGAGGGGAATGCAACACATCTGCACCTTTCTAACTTGGGAGCTGACATCAGCCTACATCAGCCTACATCAGCCTACATCTGCTTGCAACGGCCAAGGTGAACAGGGGAAGCAGTTGCCTCCTCTCACCAGCAACCTACAACGGCCTAAAACACAGTTTCATAGGCGTCAACAACAGGTGCAGCAGCTGTAGCAGTTGTAGTTGTAGGGATGGTAGGGACAGGGGAACCAGGGACTCATTCACCCATCCTCGATTTTGATAAGGAGGGGTTTACACTATGGAAGTGGCACATTGAGATCATCATAGATGACAGAGATCTGCTAGGATGTTTTGACGGAACTATCCCAGTACCAAAGGAGGAGGGTGCTGACCTTGTGGCATGGTTCAAGCTCAACAAGAAGACTCTCTCCATTCTTGTGTCCTCCATACAACCCTTAGTCCTTTCACACATCAACGGTTGTACAGTGGCAGCCGTGGCATACGCCAAACTTGGCAAGAGGTTTCAATCCTCCTCACTTGGCAACCGTCACTTCATTTTACAAAACCTTATTAGCATGGGGCTTGGTGAAGGGGAGGATGTCTCTGTCAACCGGCCTGAGGCAAACGGACTAGAAAACAGGGCCGACACAATAGCACCTGCCGTCCGCTCCTAGCATTTCAGCTAGGAGAAGATATCACCCTCAGGATCACGGTTCCACACTGAGCAGTTCCTAGGCAATCACTTGCTAGCAACTGTGTCCACTTAACACTTGGTCACTTTCGCGCGAGGTGCTAGTCAAAGACTAACTCCTGGGGCTTAGACCAACCAGTGTCTTCTTTATACTGTTCCTTAGTTGGACAACTCTGTGAGGAGCATCTAAGGCCAGATTGTGTAATTAGAATGAGGAATGAGCCTGGTACATATAGTCCTAGGCCTGGCTTCTAAGGTGTGTGGG
>SZWC01016536.1:8960-32101 GCA_023375785.1 Penium margaritaceum | reverse complement strand
ATTAGCCATGCAGGTCGTGTGAAACATAATTCTCATGTGTGACACGGTGACTGTCGCTCATCCCGCTAGGCTAGGAGAGTGTGCTAGAGGGTCAAATTTGACAGAGGGTATCTCACTTCTCCTTTGGCCAAATGAGGCATATAAGGGCCTGTTAGAAAGTTGTGATGATTTCATTTCTCACTCAAGAATCGATTTAGACATTTACATTCTTTGCAAACCTACATTTGCTTCCGTGATTTCTGTCTGTGCAACTTGCAACTCCCTCTCTCACACAATTGGTCTTGCCTAGGCGACTCTTGGTGAGCCTGATCACCTCCCTGAGGGCTGCCCCAGTTCCTACAAGTGGTATCAGATCTAGACGAGGATCTCATAGAACAAGGATTTGCCTCTTCCTTGAGGCACTCCTTCCACCCTGTGGTGTGAGAGAGTCCTTTGGGGGCTAAACGTTGCACTACAATGGTGACATCCGCTTCTGTGGTGGCTCGCGTCAACATCTCCAAGTTCGAAGGCAAGAACTTCTTCAACTGGAGCCACAACATAAAGATGGTGCTGATGGAGAAGGGTCTCTGGAGCCAGGTGGATGAGAAGGAGAAGGAACTAGCAGAAGGCTCCCTCTCTCCTGGCCAGGCCCGTATCTACCGCGAGAAGCGTGACCGCGCCCTCGCCACCATCTACCTCTACGTTGCCGAATGGCAGCAACTCCTTGTCCGTGGCATCCTCATGCCAAAGGAGGTTTGGAAAAAAACTTGATTCCATTTCTTCCTCCCATTCAATCCTTATGAACATGCAGCTGCATCGTTGCTTTCACAATGTGAAGATGGATGAGTCCGGATCCATGATTGACTACATCAACATGGTGATGTCTCTCTCTGACCAGCTTCCTCAAATGGAGGACCCTGTTAAGGAGCATTTTTTATGCTAACCATCCTCCTCCTCCAATGAGGAGGAGAGCCTGCAGTTTGAGGGGGAGCGACGCAAGGAAGAGGAAGGCCAAAACGGACTGGACGTCACTCTCATCACCAACTCTGGTCATAGGGGTGGTGCTGCACCAACCAGGAGCAACAGCGGAGGAAAGAAGAAGGAGAACTGCCACGACAGCATGAAGCCGGGTCATTGGACGCGCGAATGCCGGAAGACGAAGGCGGACCTTGTGATTGGAGTGGGAGCGGGAAAGCAGTCCAACGCTTCCGCGAACGCAGCATATTGGGAGAGTGGATTCATGACCACCATCCGGGTCCTGCACATCTCCGACAACACTGCCTTAGGATGGATCATCGACTTGAGAGCCACGCGGCACATGACGTGTCGCCAGGAGTGGTTCGTTGTCTACACCGCCATTGAGCCTCGTCGCGTGTACGTGGAGGACAATCATGTGCAAATGGCGGTTGGGGAGGGTGAAATTGTGTCTTGTGCTTCCGTTGAGGGCAAGCACGTGGAACATCGTGTAAAGGGGGTGCTCCATGTTTCGGGGTTGGCAGCTAACCACCTCTCTGTTTCTTCTCTCATCTCCGAATGCCTGCAGGTACGCTTTGATAATGGTGGATGTACCATCTCTGCCCAAGACTTGTGCTTGCAAAAGCGGACAAGGAGGACGACCTTTATCGCCTCTATGTTGCATCGGAGAAGAAAGCCGACTCAGCACTTGCGGCAAGGGAGGAAAACCACAACATCAGCCTGTGATACCGCCGGCTTGGTCCCCTTGGCTTTGGCGCCATCATCTCCATGCAGCAGATGGTCCACCACTTGGAGCTTAAGGGGGTGAAGCAATCTGGTGTATCAGCTTGTGAGGACTGTATTGAAGGGAAGCAAGTCCTCGCTCCTTTCTCCGGGGAAGGGAAGGGGCCGGCTGAGCTTCAGTTGTTCACTTTGATTTATGCGGTCCCATGCCATCTCAGTCCTTGTCCGGTAAGTTGTACTTTGTCACATTCATTTATGGAAAGTCAAGGAAGACATGGGTTTCCTTCCCGGTTGGAAAGGAAGAGTTCTTTGATGCTTTCAAGGTGTAGATCGCTGCTGTACAGAATGAGAGTGGCAGGCGAATGAAGGTGCTTCGCACCGATGGTGGAGGAGAGTAACTCTCCAACAATTTCAGTAACTTCCTCAAGCGTCGTGGGATCAGGCACGATATAACCCCACCTAGAACACCGCAGCTGAACGGCGTGCCTGAACATGCGAACTGCACACTCATGGAGCATGTTCGTAGCATGCTCTAAGACGCAGAGTTCCCGTCAATATTCTGGACGGAAGCGGTCAACACTGCCGTGTACCTGAAAAATCGGAGTCCCACACGCGTTGTGCCGCTGATGACACCGAAGGAGGCATGGACAAGACGCAAGCCAACAGTGATGCACCTCAATGTTTTTGGGTGTGTTGCATTTGTGCGCGTACCTGCCGGCAGCTGTAACAAGCTGGACGCAAAGTCGGTGCAGGCTTCCTTCCTCGGCTACGACACCATGGGATACCGCCTCTACAACCTCGATACACACAAGATCATGTGCAGCCGTGACGTGGTCTTTCAAGAGGACATGAAGGGCTGGACTTGGAGCCTTATGTCTGTAGCTCCACTTGCTCCCGCACTTGTACCAGAGGCGGGAGAAGAACCGGCAGCAGAAGAGGACAGTATAGAGGATGGCGATGATGGCGGCAATGACAAGGAGGTGGTTGGAGCTAAGAAGGAGAAGGAGGCATCAACCAAATCTGATGAGGAGGAGCAGCAAAGAAACAAACAGCAGCTACCACAACAGTCCATATGCATCAACAAAGGTACAAAGGACAGTGGGGAGCAGCTACCACGGTCGGAGAGGCTCGCAAAGAAGCAGAAACAGCAAGGTGAGGGGCTGAACCTATGCACTGCTCCACCACCAACAGGGTCCTTTGACCTTGAGATCCTCCTCCTCACCGTCACCGATGACCCAGCCACATTCGCTGAAGCCATGCGCAGTGCCAAGGCGGCAGATTGGCGTGTCACAGCAGACAAGGAGTATGGTGTGCTCATGAAGAACGGCACATGGATCCTCGAAGAAGCTCCACTTGGCAACTGGGTGATCAGGTGCCGGTGGATCTTCAGGTGCATGCGTGGTTCAGATGGTAAGGTGTTCAGGTACAAAGCACGGCTGGTTGTAAAGGGGTATGCACAGACTGAGGGTGTGGATTACAATGAGACGTTTGTACCTATCGCAAAGTTTCCATCCATCCAGGGGATCCTCGATCTTTCTGCTGCTATGGACTAGGAGGTGCACCAGATGGATGTGACGTGTGCATTTCTGAATGGTGACCTTGACGAGGATGTCTACATGGAGTAGCCGGAGGGGTATGTGGTGGAGGGAAAGGAGGGTTTGGTGTGCAAGCTTGTGAAAGCCCTCTACGGCCTAAAGCATGCACCATGTGCACGGTACCACAAGATGGATGAGCAGCTGGCTGGGCTTGGTTTTGTGCGCAGTGAAGCCAACCATGCACTCTATGGGTGCGTGCAAGAGGCAAGCCAGGTCATCATTTGGCTCTATGTTGATGATCAGCTTATTGCATTCGACTCCATGTCTCTTTTGGACGATGTGAAGCAGTCCCTTGCTGCCAGGTTCGACATGAAAGGCATGGGAGGGCTCAGTTACTACCTTGGCCTTCAGGTCAAGCGCGACCGGCAGCAACAGACTTTGGAGTAGTCGCAAAGCAGGTACGTGAGCGACATCATCAAGCGCTTCAACATGGCAGGAGCACACAAGGCCGCAACACCACCGGAAGTGGGATCGAATCTGAGCATGATGCAGACACCACACAGCATGCAAGAAAGTAGTCGCATGGAAGCTGTGTCGTACCAAGCAGCAGTTGGGAGCCTCGTATACGCAGGAGTCGGCACGCGCCTTGACATCAGCCAAGCAGTGGGAGTGCTCAGCAAGTTTTGTGTGAATCCGGACGTGCCATATTGGGAGGCGGTTAAGCGCATGTTGCGCTACCTCGACAACAGCAGCAGCCTTTGCCTCACCTTCAACGGCAACAACAGCCCCATCCTCGGCTACAGTAACATAGGTTTGGGAGGTGACCTGGACACAAGGAGGACGACCAGTGGGTTCGTGTTTGTGCTCGAGGGAGGTCCAATCAGTTCGAGGAGCAAGAAACAAGAGTGCGTCACCCTCTCCTCCACCGAAGCAGAGTACATCGCTCTGAGTGAAGCAAAAAATGAAGTCGTGTGGCTGGGTGAGCTGTTGGCAAGCCTTGGCCAGCAGCAGACCGCAACAACCACCATCTACTGTGACAACGTGAGCGCCATTGCTCTGACCAAGAATACAGAGTTTCACACCCTCACCAAGCACATTGACCTGCGGTACCACTTCATCCGTGAGCTCGTGGCAAAGCAGGTGGTGTAGATCAAGTTCTGTCCTTCAAGCATGATGCTCGCAGACTTCCTGAAGAAGCTGTTGGCAGCACAACGCTTTCAGAAACTGAGGGGACAATGCGACTTGTGTGATTTTTATTCTCGCAAAGTGGGAGAAGGATGAATACGAGGGTGCGAGAAAGTGACAAGAATAGGTTGCTTGCCAAAAAACCATGTGGTATAAGAGCTGTATAGATGATGTTTCAAAGGTTCCAATGCACTTTACGGAACTCAATTTGGAGTCCGTTTGAGTGAGATATGGATTTCCAATGTTTGGAGATCATGGGTCAGGTTCAAGTGACGGTCTGAGCACTTTCAGCTCAAAATGCGGCAGAGTTACTGACCAGGACGGCTGAGAGCGGCCTTCAAAGGAGAAAAGCCAACTGGAGGACCTCAAATGGACTTCAAGGAAGGAGTAGTCCACGATTATTAGCCATGCAGGTCGTCTGAAACATAATTCTCATGTGTGACACGGTGACTGTCGCTCATCCCGCTAGGCTAGGAGAGTGTGCTAGAGGGTCAAATTTGACAGAGGGTATCTCACTTCTCCTTTGGCCAAATGAGGCATATAAGGGCCTGTTAGAAAGTTGTGATGATTTCATTTCTCACTCAAGAGTCGATTTAGACATTTACATTCTTTGCAAACCTACATTTGCTTCCATAATTTCTGTCTGTACAACTTGCAACTCCCTCTCACACACAGTTGGTCCTGCCTAGGCGACTCTTGGTGAGCCTGATCACCTCCCTGAGGACTGCCACAGTTTCTATCAGTGGTATCAGATCTAGAACAAGGATTTGCTCGCGTCAACATGTCCTAGTTCGAAGGCAAGATCTTCTTCAACTGGAGCCACAACATGAAGATGGTGCTGATGGAGAAGGGTCTCTGGAGCCAGGTTGATGAGAAGGAGAAGGAACCAGCAGAAGGCTCCCTCTTTCATTGCCAGGCCCGTATCTACCGCGAGAAGCGTGACCGTGCCCTTGCAACCATCTACCTTTACCTCGCCGAATGGCAGCAACTCCTCGTCCGTGGCATCCTCGAGCCAAAGAATGTTTGGAAAAAACTTGATTCCAATTCTTCCTCCAAGTCAATCCTTATGAAAATGCAGCTACGTCGTTGCTTTCACAATGTGAAGATGGATGAGTCCAGATCCATGATTGTCTACATCAACATGGTGATGTCTCTCTCTAACTAGCTTGCTGCAATTGAGGACCCTGTTAAGGAGCGTTTTTTTTATGCTAACCATGCTACTCCTCCAATGTGGAGGAGATCCTGCAATTTGAGGGGGAGCGACGCATGGAAGAGGAGGGCCAAAACAGACTGGAAGTCGCTCTCATCACCAACTCTGGTCATTGGGGTGGTGCTGTACCAACCGGGAGCAACAGCGGAGGAGGGAAGAAGAAGGAGAACTGCCACTACTACAAGAAGCCGGGCCATTGGACGCGCGAATGCCGGAAGAGTGGAGTGGGAGCGGGAAAGGAGTCCGACGCTTCCACGAATGGAGCAAATTGGGAGAGTGGATTCGTAACCACCATCCGGGTCCTGCACGTCTCTGACAACACTGCCTTGTTATGGATCATCGACTCGAGAGCCATGCGGCACATGACGTGTCGCCTGGAGTGGTTCGTTGTCTACACTACCATTGAGCCTCGTTGGGTGTACATGGAGGACAATCATGTACAAATGGCGGTTGGGGAGGGTGAAATTGTGTTTTTTGCTTCCATTGAGGGCAAGCACGTGGAACATCCTGTAAAGGGGATGCTCCATGTTCCGGGGCTGGGAGCTAACCTCCTCTCTGTTTCTTCTCTCATCTCCGAATGCATGGAGGTACGCTTTGATAATGGTGGCTGCACCATCTCTGCCCAAGACGTGTGCTTGCAAAAGCGCACAAGGAGGCCTGCCTTTATTGCCTCTACGTTGCATCAGAGAAGAAAGCTGACTCACCACTCGCGACAAGGGAGGAAAAACACGACATCAGCCTGTGATACAGTCAGCTTGGTCCCCTTGGCTTTGCGCCATCATGTCCATGCAGAAGATGGTCCACAACTTGGAGCTCAAGGGGGTGAAGCAGTCTGGTGTATCAGCTTGTGAGGACTGCATCGAAGGGAAGCAAGTCCTCGCTCCTTTCTCTCGGTAAGGGAAGGGACCGGCTGAGCTTCAGTTGTTCACTATGATTTTTGCGGTCCCATGCCATCTCAGTCCTTTTCCGGCAAGTTGTACTTTGTCACATTCATTGATGGAATGTCGAGGAAGACGTGGGTTTCCTTCCCGGCTGGAAAGGATGAGTTCTTTGATGCTTTCAAGGTGTGGATTGCTGCTGTGCAGAATGAAAGTGGCAGGCGAATGAAGGTGCTTCGCACCGATGGTGGAGGACAGTACCTCTCCAACGATTTTCGTAACTTCCTCACGCATCGTGGAATCAGGCACGATGTTAGCCAACCTGGAACACCGCAGCTGAACGGCGTGGCTGAACATGCAAACCGCATACTCGTGGACCGTGTTCGTAGCATGCTCTAAGACGCAGAGCTCCCGTCAATACTCTGGGCGGAAGCGGTCAACACTGCTGTGTACCTGAAAAATCGGAGTCCCACACGCGTTGTGCCGCTGATGACACCGAAGGAGGCATGGACGAGATGCAAGCCAACAGTGACGCACCTGAAAGGTTTTGAGTGTGTTGCATATGTGTGCATACCTGCCGGAAGCTGTAACAAGTTGGACGCAAAGTCGGTGAAGGCTTCCTTCCTCGTCTACGACACCATGGGATACCACCTCTACAACCTCGATTCATGCAAGATCATGTGCAGCCGTGACGTGGTCTTTCAAGAGGACATGAAGGGCTGGACTTGGAGCCTTATGTCTGTAGTTCCACTTGCTCCCGCGCTTGTACCAGAGGCGGGAGAAGAACCGGTAGCAGAAGAGGACAGTACAGAAGATGGCGGTGATGGCGGCAATGACAAGGAGGTGGATGGAGCTTAGGAGGAGAAGGAGCCATCAACGAAATCTGATGAGGAGGACCAGCAAAGCAACAAACAACAGTCTGTATGCATCAACAAAGGTGCAAAGGACAGTGGGAAGTAGCTACGACAGTCCCAGAGGCTCACATAGAAGCAAGAGCAGCAAGGTGAGGGGTTGAACCTGTGCACTGCTCCACCACCAATAGGGTCCTCTGACCTTGAGATCCTCCTCCTCACCGTCACCGATGACCCAGCCACATTCGCTGAAGCCATGCGCAGCGCCAAGGTGGCAGATTGGCGTGTCACAACACACGAGGAATATGGTGTGCTCATGAAGAACGGCACATGGATCCTCGAGGAAGCTCCACGTGGCAGTTGGGTGATCGCGTGCCGGTGGATCTTCAGGTGTATGCGTGGTGCAGATGGTGAGGTGCTCAGGTACAAAGCACGGCTGGTTGTAAAGGGGTATGCACAGATTGAGGGTGTGGATTACAATGAGACGTTTGTACCTGTCGCAAAGTTTCCATCCATCCAGGGGATCCTCGATCTTGCTGCTGCTATGGACTAGGAGGTGCACCAGATGGATGTGACGTGTGCATTTCTGAATGGTGACCTTGAGGAAGATGTCGACATGGAGCAGCCGGGGGGGTATGTAGTGGAGGGAAAGGAGGTTTTGGTGTGCAAGCTTGTGAAAGCCCTCTACGGCCTAAAGCATGCACCGCGTGCATGGTACCACAAGATGGATGAGCAGCTGGCTGGGCTTGGTTTTGTGTGCAGTGAAGCCAACCATGCAGTCTATGGGTGCATGCAAGAGGCAAGCCAGGTCATCATCTGGCTCTATGTTGATGATCTGCTCATTGCATTCGACTCCAAGTCTCTTTTGGACGATGTGAAGTAGTCCCTTGCTGCCAGGTTCGACATGAAAGGCATGGGAGGGCTCAGTTACTACCTTGGCCTTCAGGTCAAGCGCGACTGGCAGCAACAGACTTCGGAGTAGTCGTAGAGCAGGTAGGTGAGCGACATCATCAAGCCCTTCAACGTGGCAGGAGCGTGCAATGCCGCAACACCACCGGAAGTGGGATCAAATCTGAGCATGATGCAGACACCACACAGCATGCAAGAAAGTAGCCGCATGTAATCAGTGTCGTACCAAGCAGCAGTTGGGAGCATCATGTACGCATGAGTCACCACGCGACTTGACATCATCCAAGCAGTGGGAGTGCTCAGCAAGTTTTGTGCGAATCTGGGCGTGCCACATTGGGAGGCGGTTAAGCGCGTGTTGCCCTACCTCGAGAGCAGCAGCAGCCTTTGCCTCACCTTCAATGGCAACAACAGCCCCATCCTCGGCTACAGTGACACAGATTGGAGAGGTGACCTGGACACAAGGAGGTCGACCAGTGGGTTCGTGTTTGTGCTTGGGGGAGGTGCAATCAGTTGGAGGAGCAAGAAACAAGAGTGTATCACCCTCTCCTCCATCGAAGCAGAGTACATCGCTCTGAGTGAAGCAAAAAAGGAAGTCGTGTGGCTGTGTGAGCTGTTGGCAAGCCTTGGTCAGTAGCAGACCGCAACAACCACCATCTACTGTGACAACTTGAGCACCATTGCTTTGACCAAGAATACAAAGTTTCACGCCCTCACCAAGCACATTGACCTGCGGTACCACTTCATCCGCGAGCTCCTGGCGAAGCAGGTGGTGCAGATCAAGTTCTTTCCTTCAAGCATGATGCTTGCAGACTTCCTGACCAAGCTGCTGGCAGCACAAAGCTTTCAGCAACTGAGGGGACAATGCGGACTTGTGTGATTTTTATTCTTGCAAAGTGGGAGAATGATGAATATAAGGGTGCCAGAAAGTGACAGAAATAGGTTGCTTGCTAAAGAACCAGTTGGTATGTCAGCTGTATAGAGGATGTTTCAAAGGTTCTGATGCACTTTACGGAACTTAATTCGGAGTCCGTTTGAGTGAGATATGGATTTCCAAAGTTTGGAGATCATGGGTCGAGTTCAAGTGACGATCTGAGCACTTTCAGCTCAAAAGGTGGCAGAATTACTGATTAGGACGGCTGAGAGCGGCCTTCAAAGGAGAAAATCCGACGGGAGGACCTCCAATAGACTTCAAGGAAGGAGTAGTCCATGATTGTTAGCCGTGCAGGTCGTGTGACAAAAAATTCTCATGTGTGACACGGTGACTGTCACTCATCCCGCAAGGCTAGGAGAGTGTGCTAGAGGGTCAACTTTGACAGAGTGTATCTCAGTGCTCCCTTGGCCAAATGAGGCATGTAAGGGCTTGTTAGAAAGCTATAATGACACTCAAGAGTTGATTTAGATATTCGCATTCATTGCAAACCTACATCTACTTCCGTAATTCTTGTCTGTGTAACCTGCAACTCCCTCTCACACACAGTTGGTCCTGCCTATGCCACTCTTGGAGAGCCTGAACACCTCCATGCGGGCTGCCCCAGGATCTATGAGCAAGAGCATTCTACGCAAGTGCATGGATCTTGCCGGAGTGGTGTGGTATGTGGTTTCCACCCCGTACCTCCAACTCTGCTTTCAACGGTAGTATGTGATGGTCGTTGACAGCTACAGATACATCGATTAGGCCTAGAGCACTAATGGTCGCAGTCAGACAGGCTACGTGTTCCTACTGGGTGGCACCGCTGTCACATGGCGCAGCGGGAAGCAAGGTTGCAAGGCTGCTGAGGCGGTGTGGCTGAAGCGCCTATTTTATACATTGCGTCAATCTGTGCCTTGTGTCATTTTGCGCCGTGACAACCAAAGACCTCTTACCATTCTTGAGAAGTCTGGTGTATTCCATGCACACACGAAGCACATTGCTATTGAGCAATATTTTGTGTGTGATCTTTGTGGATTGACAGGGGATCTACGTTATCTGGCTCAACACGGACATGTAGTGAGCTCACTTCCTGACCAATGCATTGGCGCGCGAACAGTTGATGGTGGCCATTTGTCACGTCGGGCTTTGTCCCTTGCTTGAGGGTGGCTGAGAGTAGGGTGTGGGACCATGGAATACTGAGCATCTCATTGCGCACTTCAGTCAATCCTGCACGTGTAATTACTTGTGCATGATCGGGTCATGGGGTCACGTGATCAGATGTGCCGGAGGGACGTGACATTGGCACGGGATCAGGTGTGCTGAAGGGAACTGACACTAGCACGGGATCAGGTGTTCCAAAGGGGATTAACGCAGGCATGGGATTAGGTGTGCTAGAGGGGCCTGACACCGGCACAGCCACGATAGCTCTTTAGTCAGTAGCTAGAGACCGGACCAAAGGTGAGGATGCCTAGATGGAGCCAGGCGCAGGACTAGAAGCAACGCAGGTGAGAACATGGCTAGCGACCAGCAACATAATACTAGACAAGTCGCGGCAGATGAGATCCCCAAAGGAGAGAGTGTCACGAGACTCTACAATGCGATGGCGAGCAGGAACCTTTATTTTCCAGGCCTTTGACGGTGGGAAAATACCGAGAGAGGCACACATGGGACCCTCAGGTGATACCTTGGACCTCTGCTGGTCCTCGGTGTACCAGACACATGGTGGAGAACACCAATGTGAGCGAGACGGCGATCAATACGATGGTCAAACTACACCTCGTACAGTGTGATATGGTCAGGAAGAGAACGATGCGGTAGGAATTTCGAGATCCACATCATGTAGGAAAAGCCCTCAAAGGCGACGGACTCTGGAAGACCATACTCAGGCTGTAAGGCACAGACCGCATCCTCCATGGTGTGGTTCCAGTGCTCAAACAAGTTGTTCTATTGTGGTACAACAGGAACAGAGAGTTGGTGATAAACACCGTGCTCAGCAAAGAACGTGTCCATCTACCCTAAGAAATTACCACAATGATCCAAGCAGAAAGAATAAAGGGTGTGACGAGACCAGAGCTCAACCATCACCAGCCAGAGACAAACAGCTAGGACAACATTGCTCTTGTGGCATAGGCTATAGACCTACCGCATCCGGATGAAGTCAGTGGTAAGGGTGAGAATATCGACCCCGATCTGAGAAAAATCGGCAGGGAGTGGACCAAGGAGGTCCAAGTGGACCAACTTTAGCGGAGTACAGAGTACCCAGGAACTAGATTCAGGGTCAGTGCAGCGATGCATCTTATCGTGGCCTAAGAAATGCAAGCATTCTCGGATGGCTTTTTTTAGGGAGCCGCGTCAAGACAGAGGGCTGGCTGAGTCTGAAAGCACTTGGACACAGTGTTTGAGCTCACGTGATAGAGGTGGCGATGCAACAAGCACTGGTGCTTGGGAGATGATACGCCAGTCATAAACAAACGCATAGAACATGAAAAGGAAAGAGGCACAGAGAATGGTGGCGAGCGATGCAATACGTATCATCAACAACAGATCCACGAAGGACAACATCACGAGTATCACTGGTGAAAACAGTGGTAGAGTCAGCAGAACACTAAACAGAGAGGCCCATCCTAGTGCAGGCACAAACAGACAACAGGCTGAGCTCCAGAGCAGGACCATAGAGCACGTTTGAGATTTACAAGGGGCAAGATGGACCATCAAAGTGTACTGCCCAACGCCTTGGACTGGCAAGGACTGACCAGACCTCATGCGAACAGACTGAACAAACCCTACAGGACAGAGGATAACGAAGTCGGCGCGACGACAAGTCATGCGGCTAGTGGTTCCGGATTCAATGATCTAGGTGCCACTCACCTCACAACCTGTCATCAACACTCAGAATCAGTTCACAGATTACTCTGCAGCTGTCAAGTCCTCAGCAGCGATGACCGAATCCGGGTGGATAGCATGAATCTGAGACTCATCTAACCACTCTATACAGTCAGGCCCGAAATCATCAAAAGCAGTTGTCGCTTTCCCAAAAACATCATCAAGGGCCACAAACTCAACAGGAAAAGCAGAATTCAACCCACTCGGCTGCGTCAACACACTTGCACCTCCTTGAGTGCAGAGCGCCAGAAGGTGACGAAGCTCCGTGACGATGCGGTCGTGTGGGTTGACAGGATTAACGTCATCGGTGGTGGGTCGAGGGTCAGTTGTTTTCATGGTCGTATTGCCGGTCCGGGTGGTGCTTAAGACAGCCGTTCTCTTAGTATGCACGTCCTAAAGGCCTTGCATGATCTGTGCCTAGTCGAGGGGCTGTAGGCACTCAATAAAACGATGTGTGCCCCCTTAGCTGTAGTAGTGGACTAAACGTCCACTGTTACCACCGGACTGCTGGGGATGCTGATACTATTGTTACTACTGCTGCCCCTTACCACAGCTCTATTTTCATTTCTTCCCCTATGTAGTGGTGGCCACGTGCAGTAAAGAGGACAAAAATAGGAGGGTGAGGACGAGACGCAAAGGAGGGGAGGGGTCATCAATGAGGTGGTCGTGGTAACAAGCGGACTCGCGTGATGGGCCCAGGCAACCTCATTTGTGGCCATCCACTACAGGTAGTACAGGTGGGCCCAAGGGGGTAGCTCCAAGGAGTCTGACTGCTTGGCAAGAATCACCTGGTCCATGTCAAAGAGATCCATGTGGACCCTGATCATAATTGTGTGTGTGATCCATAGTTGGCAGCTGCCGACGGTGCCGAGGCGAGTGTAGATACGCATGGTTTGCTGCCAGTAGGCTGCCGCTGACTCAAGGGGATCCTGTAAAAGTTTCCTGAACTCCCAGAGACACGCCGTCATCATCGCATGAGTCTCGGCTGCCAGCATGCTCAGGACCAACACAAAGCAGCGGCAGGAATCTGCTTCGGTGCCCGTTGAAGGGGTCTCTAATAACGAGCGGAATTCAACAACGACGTCATGGGACACTGTGTAGAGCAAGTTGCGCATGCCTCTTGCCGCAAACGGTGCCTGGCGAGGGTCCATCATCTGATACTGACTCAAGTAAAATGGCCAGACGTCCTCTGCACCAGCCCATACCCAGGCGTTGAACCAAACATTGTTTAAGTAGCATGCTGGTGGGCCCTTAGAGTCCTTTGGGTACCACTCCGTCTGGATGGACGACCTTGAGAAAATTCTCAAGGATACGGGGAATTGGAAGCCCACCAAATGACACGCTGCGAGAGTGGTGCGTCGAGAATAAAGGCACAGGCAACCTCGAATCCTATGTGGGAGTGGTCCACTCCGAGACGGCTCATCCCCTCGATGGCTTCTTGCTGCTGGAGGCCAGAAGCCTGGTGACCGGTCAGTCTAGGGCTCCATAACTGCTGCTATCGGCCATCGCTGTCGTCACTGCTGTTGTCGTATCCAGCCCGCATCTGATGCTGCACGCCCTGGTGTTGGATGCCCTGATGTGGTGTTGCGACTGTGGCTAGCGTAGGCTGTGTTGGTATTGATCAAGTGCTGACTAACCAATACACTACTCGCTGTCCACTGGTCCCCATTCATACACACATCTGTGCAATGGATTGAATCAACATGGCTGCAAAAAAAAAAAAGTGGTCTCCTGAAGCATTGATGTGCTCATCCAAAATGGAGATCCTGCTGCCTTCAACCACTTGGATAACGCAGTACTCTGCCATGGGCCAGCTGGCAGCATGTTGAATTCTCTCATTCACATTTGACTCTTGCAGCTCACATAATTGCATGTCAACATACACTTTAGGATGATATGGATAATCCTGCATGTGCAGTTGATTCTGTGGATGTTTAGGCTAGTTGGCGGGTGCTGCTCCTGATTTGGTCATGCTACTGAAGTTGTTCCAGCAGCTGCCACTCTCGGATGCATTCCGGTGAGGTCTGGTTCGGCCCTAGGGATGGTGCCAATCTTGCCTTGTACGTGGTGCACACAATAGGACTCCCTCACCGGTTTAATGCCTCGCTCCACCTGTCTGTCTAACACTTCTCTTTAAGGGTGCACACCGGGTAAGATTCCCGGATCTCAGGTTGGATCCTGATCCCCGGTTCCGGATCCTAGGATGGATTTGGATCCTCGGATCCAAGAAAAGATCTCCGGATCCTATGGATCCCCGAATCTTTTCCCGATCCTATAGGCTGAGCAAGGATAGTGCCTTACATTTTTCACTCCTAACCCCGTTTTCCCCTCTTGTTTAGGTGGTTAAAAGATCCCCGGATCCCGGATCGAATCTTGATCAAGGATCCGGATCCCCGGATCCGGATCCGGATCCGGATTCCCGGATAAGATCCCCGGATCCTAGGATTTGGTGTGCAGCCTTACTTCTCTTTCATCTAAGTAGGCTTCTGGCCATAACCATGGTGTCTTCCTCACTCCCACTCCCTCTCTCCAATGTACGCACTCATTCCCTTATGCACTTCAACTGCCTATTGGTATTGGAGTACAGTAAGGGATAGACTTCATCATTCTCTGGACAACGTTCTCCTTGTGGCGTTGAGGGGAACCAATCCATGGGACACTTTTGCCGCCACTCTATATTGCGGCATGCCGTGATTTTCTCACTATCTTGTATTCTCCATCGCCCTTTTGGCCTTTAGCTTAACCTGCATCATTCCTACGTACATTCCTCTTGCTCACACTATGTGTACCACACGTGTACCCTCCATGTAGCCCGTGTTAGACCAAGTCCCGCGAAGCGGGGATGCCTCTCACAGCTCTAGCACTCTCACCCGTAGCCACACATCTACATCACCCTTCTACCTTGATTGGTTTCTTGTGGTCACATGGCTCTCCACCTCCATATTGTTGACAAGGAGCTAGCCACTCACCCGCAATGGAAACTTTTGTCCGTCGCGCATTGATGTTATCCTCAAGTGCAATTCTGACGAGTACTTTGCTGACTTCTATTGTAGAACCTTCCAGAATAGTTGCAACCGGTACTCACAAGTTGTCAACAATGCAGGTGTTGTTCTGAACCCTAGCAATAATGCCGCCACTAGCTCAGCCATGCTGGCATCACCACCTGAGCCCCCGCCAATGTACCAATCCTTAGACAAAGAAGAGGTCGTTATCTCAACAGACTACGTAGCCAGGTGGGAAGTAGAGCAGCTGAGTGGCGAGGTTTGTGAAGACTGCACGTGACGCCAAGTCCACGTGCTGGGAGAATACGATTCTGATGAGGCCGTAACTGAATATGAATGTCTTCAGGAAGAAATTGACAGCCAGGTCTACATGGCTGACATTATCCACGCGGCAAGCTTTGTCGACATACCTGGCATGCAAGGACGATCGGTAAGACCCCGCCCAGTCCCTGCTACTCCCTCCGCTAGTGGCTCATGCCCTCGGCAGTTGTAGTAATAATCGCATTCGTAGTCATAGTCATAGTTGCAGTCGCAACCGGGATAGTCACTTCCCCAGCAACCGCAATTACATCCTGATATTCAGGGGCCTGCCGTCCCACTCTTACGGGAAAGTCATATCCCCACAAAGGCATTGAGCCTCTCTTGTGCCATTTTAGATGCAGCAGCAGCTGCAGCAGCTATGTTTGCAACCGCCACACGGGTCTCACGTACACCTGCTACCACAGCTAGGGGGCGCGTCGAGGAGAAGTTTTATGAGGCTGCATTTTCTTTTGGGCTGATTGCAACAGCAGCTGTAAACGTGGCCACTCAGGTGTCGACAGTCGCACGAGTACTTCCAGAAGCCGTAGCCATAGCAACTAAATGATCCTCATCTGCTGTCCACTCCATAAGGTCTGTCACCCTCTCTCTCGTCGTCCTCACTGCAGTAACTGCCTCTCCTATCGCCAGCCATGTCTACACCCTTGTGGCGGTGTGTGCAGTTGCATCGCCTGTCTCCACCTCCACACTCACTAATTTCCTGTGTCTCATGGTCCTAGTTTCATCGATATTGAATGGTGTTCTTCTCCTCGTGGCCCTATAGTGTACATCACAATGACATCATGGTCTTCACTTCATTCTTCTTGCGTCCACTATGGTAGGGAAAAATCTACCAAACGTCTTTGTACTTCCTTCTTCTTTCTCACTTGTCTCATCATACCTGATCACAAGGCAGCAATTACAGTTCTTTAGGATCAACTATGGCAGAATCGTCTCACATTGAATCTTGCAGAGGGTCATCAGCGTGATGGAGAAAACTCAATGGCATAGCTCATGAAACAGGTCATTGATCTGGTCATGTAGCACCTCATGGACGCACGTGACCCAATCGCTACTGCTGTCACACTTGTCGCTAGCGCTCCAAGAACCGCTAGCACTCTGAGTCCCATTGGTTCAGGAGGGAGCACTAGCTCATCCTCTAATGGTGCCACTACTGCCAATCCCTCCTCTTCCGCAGCAGTTTTTGCACCCGCTCTCCTTTCCATGCCATGCATGCGCGATTTTGAGACTGTTCCACCGCACATTACCACCAAGTTAACCATTTCTGCTTGCGCACAAGTTCTTTCACACAGAGAGAATTACTTCTAATCCCCGGATTCCAATGCTGCTAAACTTTTCTCCCCTATGTATGTTGAGTCCATGCGTGTTATCTGTGCTCATAACATGAAAGACCTGATCATCTCATAGAGGACATTGGCCAATACAACGCTAATCCTGTCCGTGATCTCACTATAGACCCTATAGGATCCTATGCACTCATTCGCCACCGCAATACTGTCGCCAGCCATGTTGCAGAGAGCGCTCTCACAGTCCATTTCATCCAGCTACACATGCGCGCCGATGATACAACTGATGAGTACAGGGCATGCAACCTCCGCCTTCTTTGAGATCTTGGTAAGGCTGCACCTAGATAGCTCTCTACTTGTCTCTCTAAAGTCACTAGTCTCATGCCTGAGCTCTCCCATGTCTTCCTCCATGTCCCTTGCTCTGAGCTTGAGTGTCTTGCATCTTAGCCTGTTGCACCTGAAACACCCCTTGGAATCGATGCACTCGATGATTTCACAGCCGCAAGACTGACCGACTGGTGGAGGAACCTTTAGAACAAACACGTGCACTGTTCTCCTAATTCAGCTGTCTCTATGGCACTCACCTCCTCCTCTTCCTCCATTCTCTCTGCCTCTTCTAACACCATCCTTTTTGGTGGATCTAACATTGTTCTACGTACTGGATGTGGTTGTGGGGGGGGGGGATGGGTGGTGGCGGCAGTGGTTGTGAGGGTCGTGGAGGCATAGGTCGGGGGCATTCCTCCTCCGCCTCCACCGCCCTTGTTACTACCCGCTGGAGTTGTGGCCAGACAGGCCTTTCTTCTCCCAATTGTCCTCATCCTCGAGACACAAAACACTTAGCAGCTATAATGTGTACTTGATGGGCACGCACCGACACAGCCGTTGGGCTTGCCCCCAGATCCTCCTCTGTGCCGTTAGGAATCTCCACCAGTCCATCTACCTCCATCGGTGCATTATCTACTTTCACACTCTCAAGCCAGCTCCTTCCTGCTGTAGCTCAGTCTCCAGTTCCTACTACACCAAATTAGGTGCCTTCTCCCACTTTGCCGCACCCTTGATCTATTACAAACCACCTTCCTAGTTGCACTCCGGTTGTTGCCCCCGCAATGCTCCCTACACCAATGGCATTCGTGAGGACATGAGGGCTACTGAGCGCAGTTCTGAGAAAACCATCACCCACATGCTATGTCTTTGTAATGTGGGAGGTGAGAGTATTTTAGGTAGAACCTCCTCTCCTTGTTGTCAGGTCGAATGTCAACTTTGAGGTGCAGATTTTGGATCCCCATAGGGATCCTCCCAGCTAATCCTCCTTGCATTCAACACTTGAATTCTACCACCTACCCTCATTGTTGTCTCTAGTTTTTTTCTATCTACTCGTGCTTCCTACACTTTCTAACTTATTGATTCTAGGGCCACACATCACATGACCTTTTGTCATTCTGCATTTGTCTCCTCCAGCCCTGTTAGCACCATGCGCTTTGTTTGCACAAGCTCAAGTCAGCTGTTGCCAATCTAGGGTGTCGGTGTTTTTTGTTTTGTGGGACCAAGGGGGCTTGTTCCTTCTAGATGTTCTATATCTGTCTGATCTCAAGGTCAGCCTACTCTCCATCCACCGTGACATCAAGCGAGGGATCACCTTCCCCACGGAGATCGGGCGCACGCCTATGTCTAGTTTGGCAAGAGCAATAATCTTTCTCACTGCCAAGTACTGACGAGCACCCAGCCTTTGAGTGTTTATCCCACAACTGAGCAAGCACCTCTGGTCCTAGCGGTGCCAGGTCAGGGATGTTTAAAGCATCGCATGTTGGTGCTCCCTCTATGGAACTTGGTCACTTCCCGCTACATCCTCTTCTCTTGTGCATCTTGTCCCTAATGTCGTAGGCGCCAAGGTGGGGGTGACAGTCCTGCCCGCACAGTGAGCTCTAGTGCCTCTCTCCAAAGGCACTCCCAATATCGTTGCATGCATCGTGAAGTTTGTTCCATGACCTATTCAGCATCTAATCCTTATTGTCCCTGCGGTCAGATACGGAGGATGAGGCACGGCATGGCCTGGAGGAAGAGAGGGCCCTCCGCCACCATCGGGTGGGTGGTGTAGTAGTGACCAACGTCCTTGTTGCGTCTAGTACCCCCAATGGCACCCGTGCATGCACAAAGGGAGGTAAGACCTGTACCCTAAACAGGCAACCCCAATCCACACCCTCTACCAATCGCCACTGGCTCGCCTGGTGATTTCTGCAGCTGCCTCCTTCCCCTCCTCCCCTTCCACCATCCTCTCCGTCCTCTCTGCCTCGCTTGCCCCCTCCCTCTACTCCTCTGCCATCAACCCTACGCCTTTGGACATCATTGGCACTACCTCTCCTCCCTACAGCACCACCACCAATGCCCATACCAGTGCCTAGAATGTCATTGCACCCGCCTCCTCCGCCAATCTCTCTACTGATTTTGATGTCCATGCAGCTGTCGCCTCTTTCACCAAAATCCACCTAATCTCCTTTTCTATCATCCATAAATGGGTTGTACCCTCATTGGCTACCCACACCCCTTCCACCTCTTTCTCCTCTTCCTCCTCCGCCCGCATCTCCATGGCGTCCTCCCTGCCCGCACCCACCACCTCCTCATTCTCGTGGAATCTTACATCCACTACCCTCTCCACTTTCTCATGTCTCGTCTATTATAGGGCCTACTACTCCTCCACCAGACTCAAGCTCCACCAACTCTATAGGTCAATGGATGTGGTACAACCACTCAAGGGTCCTCTTGCCACGTGCGTTAAATTCTTGCCGCCTGTATAGAGGGGACATCCCTAAATAAAACATATAGAAGAGGAAAGCGTGTATCCTCTATCGGACGTCATCTCTTGGTGCGCCTCCCTGTTGCTCCCTACCCGCTTTGTTAGGCCCTTGATGCATTTCTTTGTAGCGTTGCTACTCCGAGGCCTCCCTTTTCATCTGTCGATTAGGTGCTTAAAACACAAGCTGTGATGATCGCTACTAAACTTCTCCTTGTATTTTCTATTGCTACTGCTGTGGTTGTCTCTATGCCTATGACTGCGCCTATTAAAGCAGTTGCTTCTGGTGCTAATGTTGTCCGTCCTGCTGTTGGTGCTCTTGATGTTGCAAGTTATGTTGTTGCTACTAATGCTGATGTGACTACTGGTGCTTGTGTTATTGTAAGTGCTGTTGTCGATGGTACTCCTGCTTTTGTAGCACTTGTTGTCGTTGTTGGTGTAGCTGTTGTTGTTGGTGCTCCTACTCTTCATGCTACTGGTGGTACTACTGCTGTTGGTGATGCTACACATAGTGGCGTTAGGATGGGTGTTGTGATTGCTTCATCTAGTATTGCTGATGGTACACCCATTGCTACTGTACTTGCCGCTATTGTTGAACCTGCTACCATCCTATTACTACTATTGCACCTCCTATTCCTGTTGTTGTACCTGCTGGTGCTACGATTGCACTTGCTATTGTTGATGTTGCTACCATTTCACCTATTGTTGTCACCCCTGCTAAAGCTATTGTTAATGGACTTTTGTCGTCACTATCATTGTACCTACCATTGATGTTGTACATGCTACTGCTTTGAAGTGTCTAGTATGATGGATGATGCCCTCTACTTCCTAACATCACCTCTCGCTCCCTCCTCTCTCAATTGTAGCGAGCATGATGGTATCGCAGCTGATTTTCTTGCTAAGAATCCCTCTGAGAATTCATACATTCCCGGATCGCTTTTTGCTTTGCCTGCCATCCTGCCCTCCTTAGGACTTGCTTTTATGAGGCGAATCCTCCACTCGAACGCCGCCGCTCAGCAAGCCACTCCTCCTATTCTACCTAATCCTCACTGGAGGGATCCCGTCCATCTTCGTCCTCTAACCGTTCATCCTCGTGATGTTGAGCAAGGGGATCCACTCGTTGATGCACTGCCTCCAAGCCCATCGCCAAGCTCCACGAACCATGTCTAGCTGCCCAATGTCGCACAGCTCCATGTCAACTCTTGCCAATGGACACGCAACCCATCCACCGGTACCACCAGGGAGGGCCCCACCGTCAACCAGGCATATACACATTGCATACTCTTCTTGTTCCTTTCTCCTTGTTTTCCCGCTTTGCCAGCTACGAACCCCCTCCTCAATGCACGTATATGTCTTGTCACTCCATAACAACCCTTGGATCCTCAAGGTCTTCCCTAGAATCTCCAGTCCTCCATGGTGTTGTGGCTTTCTTTCAGAGTCTACCATAGATTCCCTAGCCCTTGACTACCCTTGTTTGGTGCATGTCTGGCACTCCCAAGCCCAAAGGGCCTCCCTGAAATCCTCCCCCTTGTGACGTCTTCCTTAGTGGATGGCCTAGGCTTTCCTCGAGGTTGGCTTACACCAACATCCCTCTTGAGGGCAAGGATAAGGGGGCAACTAGTGGACTGGCAACTGTCGCTCACTGGTCCTTGATGATGAGGTTGAAGCATGAGGCTCCTCCACCGGACAACCTCATTAACGCAAATCCAGCTCCTTGTAGATACTCTTGCATGTAATGGGCTCCACTCTCTCCACGTTTTTCAGGGCCGCGGTCCTCTTATCCTCCTTGGCAATTGCCTGGGGGCGCGATTAATCTCCCTTGCTTCCATCTGGCTCATGTGGATAGCCCTATCATCGTCGGTACCCCCAGTCCCTTCCGCTGATCTCTCCTCCTGACCCCCTTTTATACTATCCATACCCGACCCTAGCAGGGCTCCTTTGACCCGTACTCCACTTGCCTCCACATTTCTCTCAGGTGTATGACACTACCGACAGCTGCGTCTCTTCTTGTCTTTAGGACATCTCATTCCAGCTACTCTTGGGGGAGTAGCTGGAGCTCCGTCCATGTACGTTGATCGTCACTCTGCTTCTTTGTTGATGTACTTCATTTTCTTTGCGCCGGCCATCTCTCCAAACTACTCTCAACATGTACCTTGGTGCTCCTCACTTGAGCTTCGACCGCTTGTATTGCTATCTTACCCCTCCACAGACTTCCCTTGCGCCACTCTTTCACATCTCATCTCCTCCTGTGATGTTGCTACCACCTCCTTCTTTATCCCTCCAGTACATTTCATAAAATGCATAGTTTATACGTTTCTTCCTTCACTGTTGCCACCTCTCTCCTCATCACTGCTCCCGAGCTCTCCTCCTTGTGATGCGGGATGGTGCCGGTCTGTGCCACCCTCTTTGCTCCCTTTGCAGATTGCGGTGCCCTAAATGTTCCCATCACCAGGCTCTTGCCTCCAAATTGTAGCATTTTCCTGAACGACATGTATGCCTGCCCATGCCTTGCCCATCCCCTTTCTACGGTACGTGCTCCCATATAGGGGAGCACGAGCCGCCGAGGGCAAGCTTGCTTGAAGAATAATTGAAGTCGCTTTTGCTTGGCCGTAATTTTCAAAATGCACTATCGGTTGTAATTTGCAATGTTTTACATGAGTAAAACATATGAGTTTGTACAGTTTGCATGGCTTCTGCTTGCACAAGCTATGGTACTGGTCTTTTCCTAAAATCACTAGTAGTGATACAAATCAACCGAAATTACATGTGTCCATCACCCCCGAACCCATCGCTTACCCAAATCCATCCACAAAGGAAGTACGGTGTATTTAGTCAGTTGCTTCTTCAATAAAGAGTTCAAATTTTTATTATCTTAGGTGATTTTACCTTTAACATGTTACCAATAATGGTCCCATCACATAACTTCTTTGCATGTGGTGGCCCCAATCACCAAGGGGTCGATCCTCATGCTTTCATTGACGGTTTCCAAGTATTTGTTCTGTTATTGAATTGGGCAAAATGACCATATACCCATCGTTCGGAACAATAAGCCTGATCCCCCCCTCGCTCGGAATAATAAGCCTGATCCGCCCCTCCGTCGGAACAATAAGCCTGATTTGCCCCTTCGACACGGACACGAGTTTACAGGCATAAAAAATGAACAATATACCCCTCTCGTTTGTCAAAAGAGAGCATGTCGACGTCGCATGGATGCGGCGTCGACATGCTGACGTCACATTTTTTGACCCAATAATCACAAACTCGTCAGTAATAGGGTTTGTGATTTTTCGTAAGTGGTTTGTAAGAAGTTTTCTTGGGGGGTCCGAGACTCCCCATGAGTTAAAAGGGGGACCTGCTGGGCCCCGCTGCCGCGGGGCCCAGCAGGTGCCCGCGCAAAAAAAAACCCTAAAACCCCAGGTGTAGTTAGGGGTTGGGGTTTTCATTTGTTTTTAGATCAAACGTGGGTATAAAGTTGAGAAAAATGTAAAACAAAACAAACATAGATGTTCAAGTCCCCATGCATGGAGGGGGGATTCCTACGGACGCCCGTCCGCCGGAATCCCCGGTGAAGTCCCCCCCCCACCCCCCCACCACACTCACCCCCGCCTCCCGGCAGCCCACCGGCCGCCCGGCCCTCAATTGCGAGGGCCTCGATCGGCAGGCAAGTGGGTTGACAGGGGGCTGGGGGCGGGGGGGGGGGGGGGGGGGG
>SZWC01016535.1:33032-57443 GCA_023375785.1 Penium margaritaceum | reverse complement strand
TTCCGTGGCAAACGATGCGCGAAATCAATCGTCACCACTGGTGGGGCGCTGCAAAAGCTAGCGCCAGCGTGGTGGTGGCGCACCCTTCCATGCTCTCGTTCGGGATAGCCTCAGCAGGGCAAGTTCTCTCTTTGTCGGGATAGCTCCACACTAACGAATGAGACACGGGAAAGATTCTGTCTTAGTGCAAGTTTTTCACTCCGGCGAATGGCGATTGATGAACCCATGACGCGTGCCATCAAAGCTACAGTCGCTTGTATCGCTGCTATGTGCAGCAGTAGCTGCTGCTGCTGCTTCTGCTGCCCACTCCTCTCTCGCTTGCGGGTGGCAGGGATCTTATCTTCCTCCAAGAGGGCAGGCACAGATCCCTCCGAATCGTCGACGCGCCGCCCCTGGGGACCACGTGATAGTTTACTCATCAATGCGTCACGACAAACATTTCGTGGTCCGTTCAAAAATTGCAATAGTGACGATTTTGTGTGAAATTTCGGCATGGACGTCCCAGATTGAACCTCCCGGTCCTCGACCAAGCAGTTGGTCACACGACCTGAGGTGGTCCTCTGCAAAAGGGTAGGAACGTCGAAATAATATCGGACGCCATTTCGTTTGTGCGACATAGGGCCACCGCGGTCAGACACCGGGAGGACATAAGGTTGTCCGTGCTTAGCCGAAAAAGGTATTGTTTGGGAGTCTGCGGAAGAGAACACCGTCGCAGTGAGCTGCGACAGGGGACATCGTAGTCTGGTTAAGGGTACATGTAGGGATTACCCACGAAATTCGAATGTGTGTATGCCCTACCAGGCATTCGGAAGAACAAGACTAGTCTACCCTGCGATTGGAAGAATAGGACTCCCCTACCTAGTGTTCGGAAAATAGAACTACCCTACCCACGAACAGCAAGAAAAAAATGCATGTCGACGCTGCATGCGATGCAGCGTTGACATGCTGATGTCATCATTTTTTTATCATTCAAAAACCCCTCTTTTGAGGGGTTTCGAAAGTTAGAGGGGGCGTTTGCCCGTGTTCGCATTAGGGGTCCGAGACTCCCCATGCGTTGAACGGGAACCTACAAGGCCCCACAGCCACGGGGCCCAACAGAAGCCCGCGAAAACATAGAACCCTAAACCCCGAATGTATTTTGGGGTAGTGTTTGTCTAGGGTTTGCGTGAAAACTATGGGGGGGTTTCTACAAGGAAAGAAAAAAAGAAATAAAACAGGCCTTTCTGCTCGATTTCAAAACTGGTGTTTTTGCTTGATCGCGATCAAGCAATGACCTCTTGTAGTTTTTTTATTTGAAACGTAAACCCCCTGGTTTGATGTAGGGTTTTATTTTTTGCGACAGCTCCACCAGCGCAAAACATAGAAAATACTAAATCAAGCCGGAGGGTTTGCGTGTTGAACAAAAAAAACTACAAGAGGTCATTGTTTGATCCAGTTCTTGCGTGGGAGCAAGAATCACGAGGTGGGTTGACATGCCCCACATCGCTTCTCTCAATCAGCAGTACATGCCGCTAATCAAGCATGGTGAAGCAAGCAGGCGGTCTAGTGTATCTTTTAAAAACAGGGCGTGCGTGTCTTATCTTTTAAGTATCGGGTAGGGATTTCCTAACCCCCTCGCAAATTGGGTTTAAGAGTTATAATGCCCTCTGGTTAATGCTCTCAAAGTGATCGAAAGAAGATAGAACAACCGACAACTTTGCAAGGTACCCAACCTTTGTCATTCAAGTACGCAATATACTACGACTTCCATGAATGTGTCAACATCCACCCTCATTATGAGATTTTTCATGCCATCAATCCCACCTTCAAAATCTGAGACTCCATCGGCCCCACATCTTGACGCTACTGCTCAACACTACCAGCTTTTAACCGCTTCATGGCTCTTTTTGACAGATAGGCGGTTAATCTCTTGTAAAATGAGCGAAATAGACATGTTAACTCAATACGGTTAGCGAATTTTTTATTACTAGTTGTTTTAAGTGAATAGGTGCTCGACGAAAAGGCTTTCAGAAAATGTACTTTCAAAGGAAAAGACAAATGTCGTAAATTGTAATGACAGCATGGAGATAGGCAAAATACATGGGCTTTTTTACAAAAAAAGACACAGTATATGCAAGGCACCATAATTGCCACAGAAAGAGAAACCTAAGAACCTGCTTTGGTCGGCTACATTTGAGAATGATTTGGCATCAGGCTACCATATACCATGTCCATATGCGAAAAACCCCTGGGGTTGTCAATACGTCGTAGCCAGTCTTCCAACAAAAGGGACAGATGATGAATTCAAAAGGACAAACTAGATATATGGAGTCCTGTGTTTTCAAATCAAGGAGAACGGAGGCCGAGTTTTTCAAGACGAGGCAAATGGTGACCAAAGCTTTGAACTCAAGGAGAATGGAGCTAGCTCATCCGTAAGACAGAGTACCTTCGGTATTTCTTGTACAACCAAAATCAACACTAGAGTCCACTACGTTCCTTCACGTAATGGCAAAAAAAGGTTTCCTACATCGATCAATCCAGGATACACTTCCTGGTTAATATTGGCTAAAGAGACACGCAAACAAACCACAAGTTACTTGCAACACAAAAAATGTACCATGATGATCTTGACATTCGTTACAATCAAATCCATAATTTATGGAATCTTCATATTCAAGCACAAAACATGAGAAAAAAAACATTAGGATGGTACCTTCGAGTTATAGAAGGAAAAAGGATAATCCTTGAAATGGATGATGACCGGGCTCGACCACCCCGAATGACCTTTTTTTAGGCTACGAGAGCCGAACGCGACTTGCCTCATGCGTCAAGCGGCGTTAGAATGAAAGATCTCACACAAAAACATTTTTTCTACATCAAGACATGAACATATGATCATACTTGTGATTGCTTCGATATTATTTTTGTATCAAAGCAGTTTTTAAGCTTTTGACAAAATTCATGTACCGCACTCAATAGAGTAAGTCTTTGAGTGGTACCTATGAAACGTTATGTTACAAAAATTAATTTAGCTGAAAACATCCAAAACAAATCATGTATCAAGATTGGGAAAGCATAGGTTCTATCAAGAAAACGTAATTGAAATTTGAAAGATTTCCATCGTGATGCTACGAACATGCATTCACCACAAGAAATCCCACCAAATGCTAGCCATCTCATGAGCAAGGTCAAGTATGGTTAGGAGTCCTAATTCACTAGTGGGAATAAGCTGTGGACTTCTCATGCACCAAGTCAAGTCGGAGGAACACATGAGGCCACCTCAAAGAGTGTGACAAACTTCTGACAAAAACACCTTCACGTAATCCTGTAGGAGTCTCCCCCTGACGAACTCCCACTTTTAATAGGGAGAGAGAGGGAGCTAAAGCTAATAATGAGACAAGTTAAAACGTTCTAGAATTTCATACCAATCATGAAGCAACCAAGTCACATATGCGACAAAACCTGACAAAAACCTTCCCCTTGAACATTTTATAACTTGTCGCAACTTGTCACAACAGATTTCAAACAAACTAAATCCCCTTTCTCCTTACAAAACAATTGCTACAACATCTATAAACCAACTGATTTTGAGAGATCCACATTCAAAAACTCTGTTTTCCTTGTTCATGCTATTCACACCTTGCTATAAGTTGGAACACAATTAGCGAGCAGTGGAATGCATTTGTTTCATAGAATTGTGCTGCTCACAACGGCCAAAGGGGAGTAAAAAAGGAATGGGTGTGATGTAAGCTGCATGCTTTTTTACATCTATGAAGGCCATGAACAAAGAAAAATGAACTCAAACATGAGAAAGTTAAGCACATAATGTAGCTTAAGCTCCTTTTCCACATCATTGTTAAGTCAGTTGTAAAGATTACATGGTGCATGCTTATGCAAAAAGAATGGTCCATGATGAGCCAATTTGAAATTTTGTGCCTCAACTCCTTAGAAACAATTCATCAACAAAATCAATTGACAAGAAATGTTTTTCTACTTTAGCGATTCTGACCATGAACTTTATGAGTGTTTTTGAAAGGGTCAAAAAATATGCTATTATAGTGAAAAATCATTGCGCTATGGGACAGCTTTAACATTGTTTATGTTTTTGGGGTGCAGCAAGGGATAGGTTCCTTGCTGCTAAGACCGTTGTGCTTAAAGAGAAACCACAAAAGGAGTAGAAAGCTAGAACCAGCAGAATGCTAAGACCGAATGACTGTAGTTGATCACAACTAAAGTACAACAAACATTAGAATAAGCACAAATCAGAAAGAGACTAACGCTGGATTCTCACGCCTATACACAGCTCCTTGCCCACAGGTGGGCAACGCTTAGCAAGATAGCTATAGCAAAAGAAGCTTGATTCTTGGGCGTAGTCTAGCCACCTCTTCTAGGTACTCAGGCCTTAAGGTTGTCAAGGGTGTCCTCTTACTTAGGCTTGCAGACTGCTGCCAGGCTTACGAGGGTCTTAAGAAGATTGTCTGTGGAGTAATGGCCTCAGGTGATGTCTAGAACTGATGGAAGCTGCTATGAAAGAATATAGGTGGAAAGCTTGGTGATGACAAAGTTGTTGATTTAAGACTGTCAGGTTGGCCACCTTTTATAGAAGGAAACTGGCAGTTTTACAACTGCCCATGCATATGGAAGCTTCCGGCTCTAAGAAGGAAGATTCCTAACCTACGAATCTTCCAGTAGGCAGTTGCCCCTACAGTAGCTCCTGCTGTTGTGTCATGCATGGCAGTGCGGATGAAGAGCGGTCCTCGTTTCTCGCTTTGCATGTAGTTGATGACTCATGCATGCATGTTTTGACGCAATGCTACATCGTACATACATGCATTCATGCACAACGTACCCCACCCTTAGCCTTGCATGCATCTGCTAAGTCGCGTAGATGCAAGAACCGATGCAGGGTGTTCCACAATGCCCAGTCAAGTGTAGCCCTACTCTGACTTGACCTAGCCCAAAACCTACCAGTGCATAGTCCCACTACACGGTTGCTGGCTGGTCTTGGAAAAAATCTTAGCCGTTGATCCCAGAATTTTTTGAGAAAATTCCCAAACATCTTACAGGCTCCTCCGATTCTCAAACTGATTGCGATAGCTTCTGTAGAAAAACAGGTGCACTAATCTTCACCTCTAAAAATCCACCTCAATTGGTGCGCTGTAGAGTTTTTTAACTTTCTGGTGAAAGAATCAGTGATATTGGGGGTCTGCCAACAAGCTTTTATGTCAAAAGAAATTTCTGCTGCTTCCCTAGTGGTGAAATCTTTCAAAAGAGGCTTGTCTTGCTCTTCGGCCCAAGCTCACCTTTAACTGCAATGACTAGGGCTACCAAAGGGGGTTTTTTGGCTTTAAGAGGTTGCTACTAAACCTTTATTGCTATTTTTGCCATAAAAAAAAGTTTGGTAGCGTCACAAATTAGCTCCGACAACTTTTTATATCTTCTGCTACAAAAAAATGCGTTTGGGCTTTTTTGGCGCATGCTTCTGCATGGAGGGGCACTCTGGTTGACTTGCCCTTTGCATGGAAGCATCATTATTGCTTTCCGTAGGGTGGAGAAGTCGTTTCAAGAGAAGAAAAAAGTATTCTTCTCCCCCCCTCACGTACCACGCCTCTTGCGAAAGAGTAAATGGCAGTCGTAGTATTGCTGATGCCATTTTTGCCCTCACGCATCCAGATTCGTCGCCCCATAGCTTCAGTCAGAACCTGTGCAATCTTGGCTGCCAAGCTGAATTTGGACTTAATATGGTCGATCATCACACGCTTGGAGATGTCACCTTTACACTTAGTTGCTTGCCAAGTGAGCGTCGACCCCCTCCCATTGTCGTCAACTTTTTCTCCCTAGCGACTTCGTCCTTTTTCTGGCTCCATTGCTAGTTTTTGTATTGCATTGGGGGGATTGACCGCCAGCTTGCTTAGGACGTGCGAGCTCACTTTCCTCCCTATGGCCAACTCACTCAACACTTTGTGGTTGAGCGAGTTTTGGTGCTAGCTGACTGCAGCAAAGGCAGGCAGCTTTGTTGCCATGATGCAGCAGGCCTTCCGCTTGCTGCCGCACCTGCCCCTTTCGCCGCTTGTCCCCCCCTCTGCTTTCACTGTAGCTGCTCTATTGTGTTCCCCTTCGTTGCAGTCTACCGTCGCGATAGGCTGTCACGCCAGACAACCTTGCTTCGGCGCTGCTCTAGCAGCTTGTAGCGGCTGTTTCTCCCCTCGCACCCCCTTTTTGTGAAAACAACTCTTGCAACCCCCTTTTTGCTACGTTTTCCCCATCCATGCAGAAGAAATTTTAACTTTCTTTGAGGATTGAAGTGGGTCTTCAAAGAATTTTTTTGAAAACATGGGAGAATGAATTAGGTCTCTTAACAAAGTAGGGGACTTAAGTGGGTGGTTAAAGGTGCTGATTGTCTGGGAGTAGAAAGATTTTTTGTAGCAAGCTGCAAAGGGGAGACAGGTGTAGTTGCGTGTCTCCCAGGTTGCCCTTCTTTTGGGGATATAACGATTGGGCACTACGTGTAATTCCACATTACTCCATACACCTGTAAAGAAGTCCTTGGGGACACTTTTTTTCAAAAAATCTGCTTCTTGCGCTTTTCCGAGAACGTGCTCAAGGACAATGGTGTGGTTGATCATCTTTGACCGAATCCAGTTGCCGCGCATGTCAATGTGCTTCGTTTGGCACCAACATTTTGTTCAATATCCTAGGTTGATAGACGCTTTGTTGTCAATGAAATCTTTGGTGAGGCTGTGCTGCAACAAATTTATGTCATCAAGGAGGTTGTTGAGGTATGAAACCTCCTAAGTTGTCGATTTTTTCGCGACGTACTCACCTTCAGCTGAGCTGAGTGCGATGATGTTTTACCTCCTACTAAACCATGTGACTTCCGGCTAGGAGACAAATGAATTCTATAGTGCTTGAACGGTCTACTTGAGTACCGCCAATATCTACATTCTTAGTACAGTGGGTCCAAGTTGCTTGTCGAGCCACAGACAAACCCTATGTCTGAGGTACTTCGGAAAAATCTAACTCCTTGCAAGCCCTTTCACTACAAGTCTCATTCCTACGCGTCAGGTTGTTCACCGCAAATAGTAGATCAGGTCATGTGCAGCTTGTAGCGTGCACGAGAGAACGAACGTAGCTACGATAGTCAGTCTCATTTAGCCCCTTTGGTCCTCTATGAATGAGCTGTTGGTGCGTTAAGGCAATACGAACGTGACGATCTGGGATGTCAACGGTGAACTTTGGCTGTGTAAGACTGCTGAGAAGATTTGAGCGTGCGTGATGCACGATTGCGTTTGATGTTCATGCCGAGGTAATACTCAAAGCTCATCATCAGCGTCACATTGATCTCTTTCGTCATTCCACGAGCAGTTGTGTGCATGAAGTCTAGGAACGGAGCTTGATATTGTGGATGTAAACAAGGACATAGCAGTCTGGACGTTTGTTCTTAGCTTGACAATGCATGAACAAACAGTCCTCACACGCTGATGGATGCAAGGCCAATGACTCAAGGAGGCCTAGGAGCTTGCACTACCAAAGGAGAGGGCTCTTTTTCAGCCCTCACAAACTCTTAACAAGCTTGCATACTCTTTTGTTGCCGTCATCAAACTCTTTTGGCTGCTTGTTGTACACCGTGTGTCCATTTCTCCATGTAAAAAGGCGTTCTTGACGTTGAGCTGCTATACCTCGTGGTCTTTGGCTCCTCCAATGGTGAGAATTATGTGCGCTGTGGTATGACAAATGACGCGTGCGTGCATTTTGAAGAAATCCTTGCCTTCCACATGCAAGAACCCCTTTGCAACTTGGCGCGTATTGAATTTGTTGATGCTGCCATCTGCCTTTGTCTTCACCCTAAACACCCACCATACATGAAGTGGCCTAAATTCGGATGGCAACACTGTTAGCTCCCATGTTAACTTATTCATGAGGCTGTTGTATTCTACATCTAGCGTTGCTTTCAATTCTGCTTCAATACTCTCCTGCTAGTGCTTCTTTGAGTGACTTTGGCTCAGGCGGTGGTGTAGATGAGGCCTTGGAAAAGAGAGATGTCAGATGCGGCCTTGTGAAGTCGGCATGTGTCTCATCGTTCTCATCATATACCGCGCATGCTGTGATTGCCATGTTGCATTCTGCTTCATCGTCCTTGTGCTCTTTTTCCATTTGCTGCTACAAGAGGTGCGTGAAGTGCCGGCGTTCGACTATGCTATCGTGCTTTTACAGCCGCGTTCCTTGGCAAAATCTTGTGTTGCCACAAGCTGGCATTTGTCATGGTCACTGCGTCCATCTCCTTATCAGGGGCAATGTGTTTTTCGTTGTCAGCCACGAGGGGCTAACTCGTGCGCACCGCCTCTTTACTCGTATGATCCAGATCGGTTGTGGTGAGTGGATCATAGCTTGTTGCTTCATCTTGGATTTACTCCACCAATGAGACGTACAATGACTGAAGGAGTTTTGGTGCGGTCCAGCGCTTGCCTTTCTTGTTGGGGCTTTGTCTGACAAACATGCCCCAACCTGCTTTGTTTGCAAGCTTTCCACAATGTTCTTTTTGGACTTGGAGAGGTGCCATGCAGCCAAATGTCCAATGTATGGTAATGTCCAACTTGTAGTTGTGCCATGCTTGAAATGGAGTTATCCCTGGTATAGCCGTGTGTAGTACATGAATCCACACCCAAACTCCTTGCCTCAAAGCATACAGCCACCATGAGTTGTTCAGGCTACACTCCTAACATCATGGATTTGAATGTCTCTTGAACAGTGTTATTTGCCCTTTATGCAAGACCATTGTGCTGGAAGTATATGGTGCAAAGAACTACTACACATTGCCCATGTCCTCAAGCTGCGACATGAATTCTGTGCTCGTGTACTCGCCAACATTGTCGTAGCGAAGGACTTGCAGCTTCTTGTTGCTTTGCCTTTTTGCCATTACCTGCCATTTGAAGAAGTGAGCTGGCGCTTCATCTCTAATTTGAAGAAGATAGCTTCAAAGAAAATGTGTCGGATCATCCACAAAGATGAGGATTAACGATGTCCACCATAGAATGTTGTTGGTGGGAGCGAGCCGCAGATGTCAGTGTGAACCAGTCTCAGCTTTTGGCTGATGTTGCACTTCCTTGCAAGAGGGAACATTTGACTTGGCAACTTGGCACAAACGCAGTCCTTACAAGGGTCAGTTCTGCCTTTGCCACTTCTACTTGATATTGAGCTCGTTGACATGGCCCTTCTTCACCATGCATTCCACCAACTGATTCTTAATGTGGCCAAACATCACGTTTGAGCTTATCTTGCTAGAAGAGTAATTCTTGTGCACCTAGTTGCTACCTCAACGCCATGATCTCTTGCTCCACAGTCTGGCATGTAGCTACTTCTTGCTACACCATGCGCTTTGCTTCATCCGCCAAGCGTTACACTTCTTCCGCCTTAGGACCTGCCTACCCTTCCACATGGCAACCTTGATATTGTCCCATGCGCAAACCATGCAAGAAAGAATTTTAATCAAGAGGTGGACTGTTTGAACCAAAATTCTCCGTCTCCATGTTACTAATGTAATGCACGTTGCTTTTGACGTTTGCAGGCCGGATCCAACATTAGGCACTTGAAGACGTCAAATGCTCGCTAGCGTAGGCGACTAGATTCTACAGCTCCTCCAAAACACCACAAGCTAGGATGTAGACTTTAGATGCTGTCAGCACGAACCTCACTTTGATACCATGTTGATGTTTGTTGGGTGCACCATGGGTTATGTCCCTTGCTGGTAGGAATTGTGCTAGGAGAGCAACCATAGATAGAGTAGAAATCTCGAATTGGTAGAATGTTTGGATAAAATGATTGTAGTTGATCAATACTTTAGTACAAGAAATACCACATTAAAACACTACTCAACTACAGACTAACTCTACACTCTCACGCCTAGACACCGCTGACTTGTCAGGGTCTGCAGGCATGCACAACCCTACAATGCATGCTGCACACGGTATTTTTTAGCTTTATGGTCCATTCCCCCCATGAACCTAGATGCAAGAATTAAATGTGGTCTGTACACGCGGAGAAAATCTCAGCCGTCGATCCCAAGAACATTTGAGAGAAAGTCCCCTTACTTCTTGCATGCTCCTCCAATTCTGAAACTGACTACGCCAGCTTGTCCAGAAAAACAGGCATAGTAAACGTCACCTGTAATAGACATGGTGCAATTGGATCAACAATCGGAGGCTAGTACGCAAAGCTACAGGCTTGACCGGGTGCGGCTTGGCTGTTAATCTTCTTTTGTACAAGCCTGATTTCATTTTGGCATCGAGCTCTCAGGGGGAAAATGAGCTTGGATTTGGGTGCTGCATACAGACTAAGGCTGTGCATACATGCTTGCCTAGCTTGGTAACCAGCAGTGCACTGCCGGAAAGCACTGCTTGGTACTTGGCCCTGACCAGTCACGGTGGGGCTACACCTAAACAGACCGCTAAGACCGCTTGCATCAGCACATGGAAGTAGGATATAGAGCAGGGTTTACTTTGCATGAGGTGGTGCATGGAAGACTTTGCATTGCATCAACTACCATATGCATGACTCACCAGCTGCATCAGCTACTACATGCATGACTTAATAGTTGCATGCAGAGCTAAGAGTGGAGAGTGCCCTACGTTGAATGCAACATGCACGACTCAACAACAGGGACCTCGACCAAATGGCCAACATTTAGAAAGTCACCTTGACGAGGACACTGCATGCCTTAAACCGGGAAGATTCCTTGAGGAGGAAGCTAAGATCTTGTAGTAGAAAGCTACCTCTTAGCATAGAGTAGCTAGTCAACTTGGTAGGATCCCAGTATGAAAGCAGACTGGACTCACTCAGTCTAGTAACTCACTAGTAACTCAATAAGCAACTCCAATATCAATCCTTACGACCAACAGTCGATCTCTGCCAGACAACGCCTCCACACCAAGACGTAGTGTTAAAACCCCAGTAAGCTTATAAGCAGTCTGACAGCCTAGGCAAGAGGATGCCCCTAACTACCTGAAGGCCTGACTACTTCGCTTAAGTGGCTAGACTATGTGAAAGACTAAGGTTGCCTAGCTCAAGATCTTTAGCTTGACGTTGCCCAACAATGGGCCAGGAGTTGTGTCAAAGCGCGAAAGCCTAGAGTTTGTGTCTAACCTCAACTTTGCTTTCCAAAGCTAATTTTTTCAAGACAGTCAAACCGTTGGAGTGTCCCTCTATCGACCTACTGTGTTTGGCAGTGCTCTCTAAACCTGGTTAAAAGGATCTAGAAGCTGTGTGTTTTGTTGGAGCTCCCCTCTGTCCACCCTATAATTCAGGATGCACTCTACAAACTTGGCTTAAAGGGTGAAAAGGCCTCTAACAACCTAGTTAGTCTAGTTGTGGCTGCCAGCGTGGAGAGGAAGCTGCCATGACAACCTTGACGCCGTTTCACCTGAGAGAACAATGACCGTACTGAGACCCTTGCAACAACAGCCTTGATGGTTTAGCAAGGTTTTCAGCCCTTGGATGGCGCAGGTTGTGTCAGAGCATTGAGCTAAGCTGTGTTATGACGCTATTTCCTTCAACCATACTTGTACTTGATACTCATTTTCAACTACAAGTTCCAATCCATGTCTTCCACTTTCGCACATTGGAGCACAAGGTTTGCTTGCTGGGCAGAGTGATCATGGACAACAACAAGACCCCCATGGTGCATCAGAGCATACGGAGACCAACGCACCACCTTCACCTAGTGGGACAAAAGCCGGCATCACCTTCAATGATTTAGACATAATATAAATGACAACAACGATTTGCATGTGCCCAAAATGGTACATGGTGAATGATGCTTTACCTCATATAATGGGCATTCTAATACATCTGAAACTATTGCTTTGTATTCTGAAACTGATTTTAGATTTTTTAAATCATTTCCAAGGCTTTGCCAATGATTTTGAAACATCCCACTACGCTTTATTTAATTGCCTAAGAACATCCACACAACTAGTACACACTTGAAGATGTTTTACTTCCCTAAATGCATTGTTTCATGAAGCCATCATTGACTTCACTCTTAAGTCACCAATCAAACCTTAAAAAAAAGATGCATAAGTACGCTCCATGTTAAAGTGTGTTTGGGTTTTCTACGGTGTCGTTTTACACTTTAGACTCCCTAATATTGTATTGCTTTCACTTGCGAAGATATCTTATCCAGACTTTGTTTTTGTAATGTAAAAACCCTTTCACATGGCAAAACCACTCCGCAAAATAGCTAACCTTCATGGGGAAAAAATAATGGCTCAATATGTGAAAGCAAAACGAGAATACTTTGTTTGAGTTTTTGGTGCAACAATGCATTGAAAGCATGATGCTACATCACATTCTATGAAGCTTGATTATACTTTTTGTGGAGAAAGAATAAGAATGTTTGCTAGTTTTCATTAATATAGTAACATACTTTAAACCAATAAAAAGTTCACAAACATATCGATTTGAGTTATGCATGAAATAATAAAGATTGACCTAGTCATGGTGGAGGGAACTATGAACTTCCACCAAGTCTTGACTCACAATTTGCATAAATTCTACATATATTTACAACAAAAATTGCACCTCCATTACTCCTAGCATATTGATAAATGACTCTTCTGGCCATGATGTTTTCAACACCTCATACAACATGCACATTCTCCTCACAAAATAACAGTTTGGTGAATATAAACAATCAATACTTGGTAAGTGGCTTCATCGGTGGTGTAAGGAGCCTGCAAGATGGAATTACAAACCAAGATAGAAAGTTTTATCCTCTCTTGAAAATGGAAAGTATATACAAGGTCAAGTACACCATTGCCGATCACCAAGCTTGTAAACGTCCATCATGGGCACCAATGAATGCACGCATAAGGTGCAAAACTGCAAAAGGCCTTGAGTTCCATGAAAGCCAAATACAACATAGCTTAGGTCTTTGCGAGCACACATCACCAAAAGCGTGTTCTCATGAAATGGCTTGAAAAGCTTATGAGGAGCAAAGTGCACAAGGATAGCATAAAGTTTGAAATCCATAACATCAGATGAAATTCAAATCATAGTTTAAGAAAGGTTTTGAGGAGGAAAACATTTTGAAAAGAGCTCCTAAAAAAAACATTTAACAATGTTCTAATGTAGACACTTGTCAGTGAGAAAGAGTGATTTTTCAATTTTAATTGTTTGTAACTATGAAAAAATCTGAACACATGTATTTTTGTTTGTGTTCTAATAGAATTCACCAATGATTAAGAATATAAAATGTTGTTTGTGTCTTAATTTGCAAAAGGTGCATTGTCGAATCGTGACTAAAACTTGGATAACAAAGGCATGCAGAGAAGAACTTGAAATACCTTTAAAATTTCATACTTAAAATTAAGAAGTGTATGAAGCATTCCCTGAACCAACTACAAAGTGAATTTACAAGTGTGAACTCATGGACCCACAAAGTGCCCACGCTCGATTCCTTGAGACCAAGTTTGACACCAGACCTAGATATGAGAACATGAAGAGGTAGGTGTTTCCCTTTGTAACAAGTGCATCCTAGTGTATTGGTCAATGATGTCACAGGTTGAGGCCTCTACAAAACGACAAAAGAGGAATTGGAAAAAAATGATGACTCAATGCATATCAAGGCTTAAATGGAGTGAATGGATTGTGCCCCTAAAGTTGTTATGAGAAGTCTTTTTGAGGCCTTTTTGAGACTGATGAGGTTGTACGTAGTTGCATAACCACCGAAGTGCTTACGTAAGGACACTATCCAACTAAAGAGATACGTGGAAGATGAAAGGTAACTTGTACCTAAATTACCACCAGAGGTTAAAAATGTAATGGTAGAAGATGTTTACAATGAGAGGCTGGCATAGTACCCTTTAATAAAAAACGGAAGGGTCATGCCCTCTAAGGGACACCAAGGGCCTGAAAGGGCCTTCAAGGGCACCATAGATGTTGAAAAACTCAAGTATTTGAGACATGCCTAGCTGAATTTAAGAAGGTATTGGTTTTACCTCCAAGATAGAGAAAATGCACATCAAGATTCATATTAGTAAGCTAGCCGTCAAAACTAAGGAAATCTCAAGACAAACGTTAAAAAAACTCAAAAGGTTACACTCTGTTATGGTGGTCAAACCTTTACTCAAGCAATAAAATTGAGCTAACCAATACCTTGTGTGGCATTTAATCCTTAGAAGCCATTTCATGTACGCTAATCATGGCATCAACTACTCGATTCAATAATCTTCCCATGGCATGATTCCTTGTAACACATGAGCCTTGCAATCTTCATGCACACTTCATTAATGCAAAAGTGCAACATACTCTTTAATGAGGAACTCATTTTCTATTCAAGGAGTTCCAAGTACTCCATTGTCAAAGGATGTCAAGAAATCATTGGAAAAGCTTAAGAATCAACCATAAAAACATCATGAAGAGAGCGTGGTCTTCATCCTTCCTTGTCTCTTAGCGCATGCTTTGATTGAGGAATGTGTTAAACAGTTCTAATGAGAGACTTGAGAAGCGGACACATGGCATGGGATCGTTTCTGTACATTTTCACATAAGTACAAATTGTACCTTTGAGTTTGCAAATATTCAATATAATGAGGACTCCATACATGTTGAGAAGCGATACATATAAGCACAAAAACAATTTCATAAACTATTATCTATACAATTATGAAATCAAATGTGGCTCTATGAAATTTTGCATTCCTATGGGAACGTTCTTCCTTCCAAAACAAATGCATGGTGGCAAAAACAACATGTGACAACCAGAGCAAAACTGTACAAGTAATAAGGAAAACCATAAGCAAAAGGAAGATGTAAATGCAAACAAAAAGATGGAATTGAGTGAGACCATAAAGGGTGTGTAGCCGGGCATATGGGGGAGGGGACACAAGTGCAATGAAAACCGTGAACACATGAAAGAAGACATGCATGTTAAGAAAAAGGGGAACAATAATTGGGTGCCATAAGTGTCAAGCTTACTTCCATGGTAGTCAAGAAATAAATTGTAAGTTGCGACCTCCCACAAATAGATATAATGCACATACATGTCACGGAGTCTTCTGGCCACACCATTTGTCGACCAAATTGGGCTATCAAAAGCTCACCAATAGAGAAGAAATTTTGATAATCAAGACAACTAACATCTCGTTCACAAAGTAACCAATGTCACTTGAGTATGGAAAGGAGGAAAAGAAGAAATCTAAAAAATACTACCTCTTGACTTTTAGAAGAGAGTGGTACACAGCATTTTAACTACATTCACCAAGAGTGTTCTTTGAAACTGCCATTTTTCTTATGAATTAAAGAATTTGGAACGTTCATAATTATTTCTGGAACAAAAGATGGGATATATGGGGAACCGTTCCAAAACGATTCAACTGCCAATTGAATCACGGGACCTTATAAACAGAATTCTTAACAAGTGGCTCCCCCTTTCTTTTTACAAACATGTTCGAGGATGGGTATAACCTAGTCTCTCAAAATCAAACAAAGAATACTAGAAAAACACCATCACCTTTGTTTTCATGGTTTGGGCAATGAACATAGGGGATGTTATTCCTTGAATGGGTTTTTGTTCCCTAGATCTTGGTCGACAAGAACATCCATTACCATGCAATCATTTCCTCTTCCTAGATTTCTAGTTAAAGATGAATGTGAAGTTAAGGAATTGGGTTGATTACTTGACGTTCTATAGGACTTCTATTAATTCCAAAGATTTCAAAAGAATTATTCTTTTTTCATTTTTTTCGTGCCCAAAATATTGGTGATCCTTAAAGGCTCATAATCTTGAACTTTATTCTTATTCAAAACCCTTCAATCATTCCCTCCTCGATCATTATGCATCCCCATTCTTTTCCAAAAGCTCACAGCAATCCTCCACATATGGAAGCATTTTTACATCATGTTTAACCTTTAGAACCAAAATCATATCATACATTTTGGTTGTATTCTCTAGACAAATATTTTGTATCTTCAGATTTCTAACGATGTTGCTAGATTAGAATTTAAAGGGAGAGAGAATTCAGTGCCTTTTTCCAGAAATCATGAATCATGAAGGGACACATTTCACAAGTCAAATGTTTTGAAGAGACACTAAAGCTAGCTAAAACTTAATGTAAGACAAATTCTTCAGTTTTTTAAAATCTAGAAATAAATAATTACAGTCAGATGTTTTAGTTTTGTTAAGAATTCATTGTCCTTGGATTACTTCCAAATAAAAGTGAAATGTTACAAAAATTAGGATGTATGTCAAAATTGTAAATAGCTTGAAAATACTAATGATTTCACATCATGTTCATTTTAATAAGCAACCAAAATGAATTAAACGCCATTAATGATTTACAATAATGACGAATTGTTGGTGTTTTTTTCGATTCGAGGAAGTATCAAATATTCCCTATACTTTACAGAAAAAGAGAAAATCTCCCATTCCTGAAAGGCATTTCTTCACTTTGAGTGTAAAATGTTTAACAATAACAGGAAGAACCTTCTGAAAGCAATAACCACCCCTTATTCTAATACTTTAGATGTAAATTTGTGGGGTCATGAAAACAATTTAATGTTCACATTAAAAACTTACACCATTTTGCATCTACATCCATATCAAAGATTGATTTGCTTTTGAAATGCAAGAAATTCTAACTCAACCCTTCATAGAAAAAAGGAGATTATCTTGCAATGAATAAAGAAACTTTTTTGCATACTCATTTAGCTTAAACAATTTTGTGTTTATCCACCACATAATGAACTTGCTTGTAAATCACAATATCAAAAATCAATGGGCTTGTAATTTTCCACTTGGAATTACTACATGACCAAGATTCCATGGAAGGTATTTTGCTTTCCACACAGCAAAAGTAAAGGTAAGACAAAAAATCTACATAGCTAGACGTGAGCCAATCTTGTACATGCCTAGATGAGTGGATGAGAAATCCAAAGTGAGAATTTGCCAACTAGTTGACCAAGACAAAATCGAGCTACTTTAATAGGAACCATAAAACCAAAATGCATTGAACTATTCATCGTGTTTCATATTTTGGTGCGAAAACGAGTGGAGAACCAACCCCTTTAATGAAGTGAACAATGTAAACGTCACCCTTCACTGAATCCCCCTCCCTTTGTACTTAGAACAAATACATGTGTGGAAACATCATTAATTGGAAAACAGTGCTTCAAATCAATTTGTTAAGTGTCTTAAATATGAAACTTTGTATTTACCCCAGGAAGAATTATGTAAAGAACAGTTTATTTAACTTCCTTTTGAAATCTCTTTTGAATCTAAAAACCTGATTATGAAACCAAATTGTGAGATACATTGTCAAAGTGAACGACTTAATGCAAACAAGAGTCATGCTATACGTGTCAACAGCATGTTCCCCAACATTAACATGGTTGGGAAGAATCCTCATAAACATTTCAGAATATTTTCTAAGAAATCTTTGATACACTAAATGAAGTAGCAAGATAATGAAAAAAGTAAAAGGTATTAACAACCAAAGGAACCATAAACTGAAATCCCTCATGATTAGCATTTGATTACACTTGATTGATTTTAATGAAGTAACAAGTAGCAACACCATTCAAGGGGGTTATAAAGATGGATTTAAATGAATTCAGCTATCTTTGAATATGCAATTTTTTTGGAGCTTGATCATAAATGCTTATCTAGGCTTAGTAGAAAATCTGATTCAATCTGGCAAAGCATCCTACATCAACAATTGGATTTCAAACGCTAATCACATATCATTCCGACGTTTCCAAAACATGTCTTCCTTATTGGTATCATGATAATCCAAGTGGGAGATACCTTTACATTCCATACTTAGTTTGTTTAAAGTTTTTTTGTCCAATTTTTTTTGAATGCCATTGAAAATATGTCTCAAGAAGAATCAATGTGAGAAAGATTGTGGTATGATTTACAGAAGACTTTTATTTCAACACACTTTGTAGAATAGTGTAAGCATAAATCTCGTAATCAGAAGACTTTTATTTCTTATTCATGAGTTGTTTTAACATGATGCCATCCTCGTGGATTAACACCTCTTGACAACAACATAATGTTCCCATAATGAGTTATGGTTAATCACCTCAATTTCACGCACTTGTTAATCAGTGTATCAATGAGTGTATTATTGTATGTAGATGTTTCTTACAAAAAATTAACATCAATGCATGTTTGCAATTTTCAGATGAAAATTCCTTGAATAGAATGAAAACTATAATGGGCTCTATGTGATGTATAGTAGTTTGTGTGAGCCATCCATGTTCACTAGTTTGTTCACTTCCAAATACACTTGTTGATACATTGTTTCACGGATGAATCCATTGCTCATTTATGCTCATAATACAATGGTAACAATTTCCTTCACTTTCCCTTATTTCATGGAGTAATGCAGTCTACCATGGTGCCTCACATCCTTGAAATATGTAATTAATTTCCAAAATATGTTATGGTCAAGAAAGATTTAATTTTCCATACAACATTCTATCATTTTAATTTGATAGCGTAGAAAACACCGTTTGGTGGGAAGTTGTAACTGCGCATGTTATTAAAGCTCACCATTCATGATTATGAAAAATTCTTAAAAAACTGAAAAAAGAAAACATTTGTAAATTGTTTCAATAGATCTAAACATTTCTACTAAAACTTATTAACCATTATATGGCTCCATTTTCCAAGGTGAATCATTAAGATGAAAATGGATAGGGTTCTCTTCTGAATTTTATCATTGTGTAGAAACATAATGATTTTAAGCAACGTTTCTTCCTTTAAAAAAGTACAAACAATAATTAATATTCCTTGAAAAAAAATAGTTTTTGTTCAACGATGTTCATTGAAATCGAACTCCATTGAAACTTCAAATATCTAGTTTTGCAAAAACGCATGTTAAAGAGGTTTCACGACATTTTGGCTCACTTCAAGGAAACAAAAGTCATATCTTTAGTGATAATTCAGTATTACAAGTGTGATTTTCATGTAAAAACGGTTCTTCCTTTTTAAACCATTTTAACATTTCTAGCCACCACTGCTTATCTCCATGTGAAACGGCCAATACAATGTTATAAACTTTTATGTTAGTTACATTGTCCATCCTTAATATAGATCATGCCTGGTTGTTTCTTATCATGTTCAATTTCTATAAATGCACTTGTTATGGATGCACAGATATCATTTCCTTACATGATACGTCCATTATGTTAAAGCCGTTAACTAGCATAAAAGGATGTAGCATAAAGATTTTGACATGAAAGGTGCCTAATCATGTGAATGATGATAAGAGGATTTGTTCTCTTATTTGTTCATATCAAATCTGAAAACATTTCTATTTTTATTTTAACTTGATCGTGAATATGATTTTTTTATGTATATTCTTTTTAATGAATCGTTAGTGTTAATATATCCTGAGAAATCATCTGAAAAAGTAAACTTTTAAACACATAAATATGATTTTTAATGAATCCTTTCAATCATAAAAACATAATGATGTATATTTAAAAATACTTCTTTGATTTTTTGGCATGTTTAATTAAAAAAGAAGGCTAGTGAATCACTTTAAACCTCAAAATTTAGTGTTGACGTGTTTTCATTTTTGAATTTTTGCAATTTTGAAGTTATGAATGGGTAAGTAGGCCAAAATTGTGGTGCTTGAGGGTCATTCACTTTAAAACAATTTTATCTCACCGCCCATAGGTCTGGGACCCTCACCTCGATCCACGTGGCACCAATATTGCGCTACACTCTTTGAACTTTGGAGTGAATTGCCCTTTTCATCCATACGCGGGGGCTTGATCCCCTGCGCTCTCATACCAATGTAACAGATTTCATGGAATCTTTGGTCAAATAGGCCACAACCATAGTTCTCAAGGGTCTACAAACCAAAAGCCATCTCGTTTAAACGGCCACAGATTAGGGACCCTCGTTTTATCCATGTGGCCCTGGCCGTAGACCATTGATATGCTTCATACATCATTCATTCAATGAATGATCATTCCACACGGATGGAATTCACCAAATTATTCTTATCTTTGCTTTCAGTGTTCAACAGAATATGATTGTCTTTGTATTTTCTATGCCATGGAAATCCTACTAAATCTTTCATGAAGGTTTTTGATGTCTGGAACCCCGAAAAGTTTTGTAGAATATTAAAAAATGAAAATTCATGTAATGATATCATTATCTTAATATTTATTGATCTTTTTTTCACAAAGATGTATAAGTTTTATCATAAATTACTATAACTTTGTTCTCATCATCAAATTGTTTATTTCTTCTTTTTAAATCATTTTTTTTTCAATTAAGATAATTTTTATTTAATTTTGATTTATTGAGTGTTCTTAATATAAGTGTTTTCCCTGGAAAAGGTTTCCTTCTATTACAATTTCTTGCATGTGTATATTGCATTGTTCGTTTTCTTTGCGAATGGGCAGATTACAAAGGATTGTTCTGTTGTGACTGGTTCAACATGCTTTACATATTGTGTTTCTTAGACCAATTTTCTACACTCTATTGTTATGCATTTGAGAAACGCAGAACGATGATGCTATGGAAAAAATTTTGCTTTGTTTGTCATTCATCAATGCGTGTAGAATTTCTCTTCTTTTGAAAGATGCGCACCTCACTTTGAGGAGTTTGAGTCAAGTGGGTGGTAGGCTTATGCTTGCTTTCTTTCTTGGTAGGTAACATTGGTTGCACATACATTTCAAACAATGTAATCATTGTAACATGGCTTTTTCTAAAGACGTCTTACGAATTCAGCAGCAAATCTATTTCGCAGTTGTTTCCAAGTACAACAGCCGGTGGATGTCCAAATCAGATTTTGTCGACGCTGCAGTACATGTTTCTCCAGTGCTTGCCGAGGTCGTCCCACAGGCTAGGGCCGCGGGCGGGAATTGTGGAGTCGGAACAAGGTCGATACTCACCCACTTGCTTACATCAGCGGCGAGAAATCCATGGACTTTCTCGACCAGAATGTGGGTGAAACCTTCCGAGGCCACCCACTTTCCCGACACTGGTGTCCATCAAGGTCCAGCAGTAAAGTCGATTTGTCGAGAATGAATCATTCTCTTTACGTGCGACGACGATCTTGGAAAAACAACCGTCGATCGGACGCTTTTCAAACGGCTTCCCATAACCTCCATAAGAACTGTTCACTGCGTTTGCATGCCGGCATTGTAAGACATGCCGGAAAACACTGTCCGACACCCTCATCCAGCCCGCTTATCCAAATCCATCCACGGAGGTGGTCGGCAGAAAGTGGTTGGATGAAATCGTCGGCGAAGCTCGATCATGTTCCCATTCACCCAGGCCGCGGCTGGGAATTGGTGAGTGGGAACATGGTCAAATCCCAACCACAATTTCACCTACCCACATCCGGTCTGCGATGAAAATGTGCAATTCGTCGCTCGAAAATCGATTCAAATCATTGTCCCAAGTAATTTCACCTCGTATGACGTCAACTGACCTGACAGCCACAAACCCTCTCGTGAGCCGAGGGACCGGCAATCTGAGGCTTCAAAGCACTCTCACCCCTGCCCTCAATTCGCGCCCACCCTCCGACCCCACAATCGGACGACGCAGGCTCCCACCAAGCAGTTTCGCTCCTTCCCCTAATCTCCGCGGCAAAGAGCCGCTAGGCGGAGATGACTGAACCGTCAGGCGTAGGTATAATGGACTGGAGAGTCCGATTTATTGTCGTCTCGCCTCAGAACCGTAAATCTTATACTGAAATTCTAGACCTCAGTGACGTCATTAAATGGGTGGGATTCAATCATGATCCCACTCACCCAATCCCAGCCGCGGCCCCATTCCCAGCGCGATACGCCTCCGTGTACGCTATTCCCACCAGAGAACATCTGTACTTGAATGGAGCACATCCTGGGGATACAGGGCACGTTTGACGGCGAGCTTTGTCAGCTTCTGTTCGGGTCCGTTTTAGGGTTCTGTTTCGAATAATGATGCTTCTTTACTCGGTTAGGCTTCGTATCTAGCGACGACAAAAACGTTCGAGTGCCAGCCCTGCATAAGGATGGGTACCGATGTTTCTACCGTATTCTACAGAGATGAAATGCCGGAACGACGAAACGTGAGAGTTTGTAATAAACGGTCACGGTCGTTGCGCAACCATAAAAGGCTGTATGCTGAAATCGCTTAGAAGGCTGGGATGAACAGAGAACGTTCTAGACCCGCCCTAAATCTGCGAAATGTTAGTGAAAGTCGATGGCGTTCGTCAACGAGGCAAATGGAGGAAAGAATGCGCTTGTGCGGGAAATCAACATAAGCAGGAGACAAGGATACATGAAGGGAAGGGCTCCATCGTCGGTTACGGGCGACCCTGAAAACGATCCAATCATTGGCCAGGGAAAGGGGCGGTTTGGCGGTGCAATGCTTTGATTAGCTGTTCAGAAAAAGTACCTGGGGATGGCGATCATATGAAAATGCCTTTAGTAGTCTCCTTTTCCTTGAAGAACACAATCATGTTCTACAAGTGATTGAGTCGACAGTTTTGACTTAACAGAGCGCTGAATAAGAAAAGAACGTAAGTAACATTATAATTTTTTAACAAAAAATATGAAAATAATAGACGACACAGCCTACCGCAATCATTGCGCGATTTCTCTAGGCTGGGTTTCTCGAGGAATTCGTTTAAAGAAGCAGTGACTTCCTTCCATAATGGAAACATCGAAAAATGAAGGGTATTAAACATGGCATGGATAATTCCACCGCTCTCTTGAAACACATAATGGGAGAAATTAAAACAGTAAAATTAATCATTACTGTTAAACGAAGTAACGACGTAGCTTCAAAGGCACCACGAGCCATGAAGACTCGGGCAAGGAAAGACCACTCTGACGAGAAGGACGATCATAAGGATTTACAACAATGTATGTTCCGAGCTCACCGAGGCCTTTCGACGCCAAGTGTCTGAGAAAGTGCGTAGAAGCTTCTTAGCAACACAGCCGCTCACCGGGCGTCAGTGCCTAATCAGACGGTGACGACAGTCACAGGTCGTACACACAACGGCAAGGGTTTGGCTAGGAGACACAAGACACAGTGTCAGAATGCTTCAATATAGCATATGCAGAGAGAAATGACAAATGAAAGGTCCAAGGCATAAATACCTTGTAACGGGCGTGTCTCCAGCTCCTGCTCTGAAGTCGTCGTCCGAGTTCGCCGAATGGCGTTCTCAGTCCGCGTCAGGGGTTTACCCCCTTCGCAAGACTGAGGGGCAATCGTCATCAACGACCCAGAGCAGGGAGACTCGAATATTTCGAGTCTCCGGAGGCCCATTTCCGTTTTTAACCAAACCCCTGGTTTTGGGACCCAAACCGGGGGTTTTTACCTCGAACTCGTGTGTTCGCACGAGTTATTTCGTTCGTTTTATGTCGAAGTTCGTCGTAAACGAACTTCGATTCATGTTTTGTCGTTCTGGCGCGAAATCGTCGCGTGCGAGGCACGTCGGCGATTTCGCGCCAGCTATTTCGACCTCCCATCGCTACCCCTATCCCTTCGTCCTCTCTTGCTCGTTTGCAAGGAGGGCGAGGGGGGGCGAGGGCACGAGGCCACGAGGCCTCGCCCTCGAGGCCCTCGTGGCCTCCCAGCCGCCGATCCGGCTGAGGCCGCGATCGGCGGCTGGCGGCTGGCCGGCCGGTGGCCGGCNCCGCCGGCCGTCCAGCCGGCCGGCAGCGAGCTGGCCGACGGCCAGCGAACTGCTGGCCGCCGGCCAGCCCTCGCTGACGCGAGGGGTGGTGCGCAACCACCCCTCGCATCAGCGAGGAGGGAGGGCCGAACCGGCCCTCCCGCTACATTCCTCCCCACTTATTATGAACCGTCCCGGTTCATAAACAACAAGTAGGATTGTCAGTCAGTGAGTCATCAACATTGTGAAAAAAAATTAATAATTTCAATCACCAGCTAAACATGAACACGTGCATGGTACGTAGACCTAAGCTGCAACTTGTAGGTCAGCACGGCTAGCGGCCTCCCCCCTTTTGGCTGGAGCGTTCGCGCGACAACCATGTTGGGCGTCCCCAACCTCCTATGGTCGCTGTCCATGAATGCTGCCCTGTGGGAATGTTGTTCACTTTTCCGCGTTCAGGTGGTACCTCCTGCCACGCGTCGATCTGTGCGAGCTGCAAGCTCGCTCCAGTACTCGTTGACCACCCCTGTGGGCAACCGAGATTCGGGCTCCCATGAATTATGTTCAGGTCCACAACCGGCCCAATGGACGAGGTACTCCCTGACAACGCGCGACCGAAGAGTACGCTCTCGGTGCTGGAGTACGCGAAGGACCTCGTATTGGCCGTCGGCAGCCAGGACAGCTGGCGGTGGCTGAACGGTTCCTCCTGCCGTGTATGGAGCCAGCAAGCTCACATGAAACACGTCATGTATCTTCATACTCGGCGGAAGTAGCAATCGGTATGCCACTGGCCCGATGCGTGC
>SZWC01016534.1:2198-37562 GCA_023375785.1 Penium margaritaceum | reverse complement strand
ACATACGCAGCCTCACAAAGCCCATGAGGCAGTGCAACAACTAGTGCTGCCGCCTCCTGGTATGCAACACCTGTGGAGTTCTTGTCCGGCGGTGCAAACGAAACGACAGTGGGCGGAATGCGAGGGAAGGGACCATCGCTCCTCCACGAGTGCTGGGGTACCCGGCATAGAAATCCATTCCGTTTCTCCACTTGAAGCTTCGCTGTTACGCTTCCTCCGACCATCCATGGTCTTGAACCTGCACCGCGTTACTTCTTCTCAAGGGGTGAACCGACGCTCTGATTTTCCTATTGATCCATCTCCCCACCAGTTTGGTTTGAGGGATGTGGCACGACGAAAGGATCTACGAGCGCTCGCAAGCCCTTGGGATTGCACCAAGAATCTTTTGTAGAAATAATATGAAGATGAAAGCTCCACCAATTCTTCTTATCATTTCATTGCCTTGTTGGGTTACATAGTAACCTATTACAATCAGTTCGTGGCCAAAATATGCTTCAAGAAAATCGTGATTGGTGGATCAATCATTTTTCTGACGTATCCACCAATCAGGGTGCAAGAATGAGAGAGCGACCACACTCGTGCTCCGCAAGGACAAGCCAGTCCTGGATGGTGTGGGCGACATTGCTCTTCTACCGAAGGCAGAAGACCGAGCAGTAGCGAGAATAGTCGTCAGTGAGGGTGTGGACATGGCGACCATGCTCACCGGTGGACTCGGTGGGAAGAGGACCCATAACGTCCGAATGGACAAGGTCGAGAGGGGCGGACACACGGGATGAAGACAAGAGATATGTGGACAAGTGCATCTTCCCCTAAGCGTAGTCAATACACTCTGTGGGGCACGGGAGGGGGAAAGTCTCCGCGTCAAGGCCCTTGGCCGGCTAGGTGCGGAGCATGCATTCTACGGCGGCAGAGTGGACGTGGCAGAGGCGGCGGTGCAAGAGGCGAGTATGCTGAGGAGAAAGCGTATCGGTCACAAACACATAGCCTGTGGCGTCCGACGGGGAGGAGACGGAAGGAGAGGAGGAGAGGCAAGGTACATGCCACAGGTTGCCATGGGCGGTGGCGTGCAGTACAACAAGACCAGATGTGAGAGACAACTCTTAGCATTGCTGTCGCTAGCGTGGCAACGCAAGCCAGCTAGCTAACTCACTAGCACACACAGGTGGAGGTGAGAACAGCAAGGGGTTGGCTAAGGACACAAACACAAGTGTCAGAAGCTGCAAATGTTAAAATATGCAGAGAGAGTTAACAACTGAGGTCTCGACCACCTAAATAGTGCCACGGACCTAGTGGATGCACACACACACGCGGCGCACAACGGCGTTATTTTCTAGTCAGGACAAAATAGTGGCACAAACACAATTTTGGTCATAATTCCCTGCAGACACGTTAGCTCGACGAGCCGTTTGAACCAGAACGGCCACGTTGACGAGATCTACGTCGTGATAGGCTGCACGCCTACGTGCTGTGACACAGCACGAGTCTACAAAATGCGGAAGTCTTCTGGGCGCCCGTCGCCGCCGGCAGTCAGCCTTCTGCCACCGTCACCAGTCTCAGGGATTTGCACGTGAATGGACATGAGCCGATGGGTCACCGTAAGCTGTGTACGACACACACAACAACACTCCCCTATGACCGGAGGGCGAACACGTCCATGCACATGCAAACACTCACGCTGTACAGAGCAGGAACCACAGAGCCGTTGCAGGCAGTACGCACAACACATGCAGGGTGGCACATGAGGAATCAACCTGCAACAGGGGTGGGGCAGAGTCGAACGGAACGAGTAGCCGCATGAAACTTCGAACGACCTAGAGCCTTGGTCAGAAAATCCACGCATTGCCTGTCCGTGCTCACGTGGATGACTCGGATTTCACCACGATCAACCAGGTCACGCACAAAGTGGTGCTCGACATTGATGTGCTTCGTGCGTGCATGGAACACACTTGAGTTCTTGGCGATGGCCTCCGCGCTCATGTTGTCACACTGGAGAACCACGGGGGGAATGGACTGACGCAGTTCACGCAACAGACAGACGAGCCAGACACATTCCGCTGCACCGGCGCCTAGGGCAACATACTCTGCCTCAGCAGTACTGCGTGCAATGCAACCCTGCTTCCCACTTTGTCAGGACACTGCAGTTCCTCCAATGAGGAAGATGTAGCCGGTGCGGCTTTTGCCATCTGGACTCCACGCCCAGTCACTGTCTGTGAACCCATCGAGCACAACAGACACTTGCTCGCGAAAGCACAGGCCGAAGAGCGCGGTGGAAAAAAATGTTGCGCACACACCAAACTGCGTCCTCCAGTGTTCGCTGGCGCGGAGCCAGCGAGAACTGGGCAAGCAGGTTTACAATGAAGGCAATGTCGGGCCGTGTCGTGGTGGCCAAGTACATGAGCGAGCCAATGACTCGTAGGTACAGGGTTACATCAACTGGCTCCCCCAAGTCCGCTAGGTCATCCACCTTCAGGGCGGCCTGCCCTTCAGGGGTCAAGGGCATGGAGGCCGTGCGAACGGCAGCAAGGAGGTCAGCAAAGCACTCCCCCACAGTCTCTGCGTAGCGTCCCTGATGGACACGGAGTGTGCGACGAACACGGACGAGCACGATCTCAATCCCCAAGAAAACAGAGGCCTCACCAAGATCTTTCATCTTGTAGGCTGAGGAGAGAACTGCCTTGGCAGTGTTCACTGCTCCTAGGTCGGGCGAGGCGATCAAGAGATCATCCACGTAGACAAGGATGACCGCGAGCGGTGCTGGGGACTGTGAGACGAACACGGATGGGTCAGCATCATTCTGAACGTACCCAGCGTGTCTCAGCGTGCTGGTGATCTCCAGGTTCCAACAGCGCGGTGACTGCTTCAGGCCGTACAAGGCCTTCCGTAGCCGGTACACGCGACCGGTACCATCCTCAAAGCCGGGTGGTTGGACCATGTAGATCTCCTTCTCAAGATCCCCGTTTAGGAAGGCGTTGTTGACATCCATCTGATGAAGTTCCCAGTCGTGCTGTGCCACCTGGCTCAGCAGCGTGAGTGTGGTGGGCAAAGGTCTCGGTGCAGTCCACGCCAGGGACCTGAGAAACGCCCTTTGCTGTCATGCGCACTTTGTAGTGCTCCACAGTGCCGTCTAGCTTAAGCTTCTTGCGTAGAACCCACTTGGCCTCGATGGCCTTGCGGTTCTTTGGCAAGTCCACCAGCTCAAAGACGCCGTGCTCGCGGATGGCATCAAGCTCAGCCTGGCAGGCAGTGCGCCACTGCTCAGCATCAGGGGCTGACAAGGCCTCAGGCAGACTGGTGGGGTCGGGAGCCAGCACTAGTGCACTCCGTGAAGCTAGGGCATATGCTGCAGAGGGAGGGTCGACCGTCACCATGGATTCAGCGGCGTCACAAGAAAGACTGCGCTCATGAGCAAGTAGTGCTGCACCAGTGGCACAGCCAGGGTGAACCTCAACAAGGCCATGTGCACTGAGGCCGAGGACCTTTGTGCCCGGATCACCACTGACGACGCTGCGCGTGGGGCGCGGGCGGAGACGTCCGCTGGGGGCCCATGTGTAGGGGTCCAACAGGGCAGGACCAGTGGGCGATGCTGGCTCACATGCCGGTGTGGACCGCACGGCAGGCGTGCCACTCGAGGCTGGCATGGCATCAACGGCTGGAGTCAGGCCCTCGGCAGATGCAGGTGCGTCTGTGGCCGGAGATAGGGAAGCTCAGCACCAGACACGGATGCGGATGCAGGGTCACACTGAGCCTCAAACACGGAAGCAGACACAGGGTCAGACTCAGTCTTAGACGCGGAAGCAGGCACAGGATCAGGCAGAGCCGTAGACGCAGAGGCAAACTCGGACGCAAACTCGGACACGGGCAAGAGCGGAGAGTCGGGGGCAGAGGAGCGAGCCACTGATGGGTCGGGGCTGGGGGTGCCGGTGGGCACAACCGCTGGGGACAGTCGCGGGGGTGCCGGCGACGGAGTGACCGCACTGGACGGGGGCACTGTGCCAATCAGAGCAGGAGCCTCCCCCACACAACGGGGACCAGAACATCTAGGGGCATGAGCAGCACGGAGAGTGTGGATGCGAGCAAGGTCGCGGAAGGCGAGATGCTCGAAGAAGAGAGCGTCACGAGACTCCACGATGCGACGGCGCTCGGGGTCCCAGAACCGCCAGTCCTTTGACCGCGGGGCGATACCAACAAAGGCGCAGAGGCGGCCCCGCGGAGAGAGCTTGCTCCCCTGCTGCTCCGGTGTGAACCAGACGCAGGCAAGGGAGCCCCACACATGGGCCAGGCGCAGATCCACTCGTCGCCCATACCACAACTCGTAGGGCGTGCGGTGACATGGGAGGGGACCGTGGGGAATGCGCTTCCAGACCCAGGTCATGTAGGCCATGCCCTCAAAGGCAAAGGCCTCAAGCATGGCACTGTCAGCGCGCATGGCGCGGACCGCATCCTCCATGGTGCGGTTCCAGCGCTCGGAGACACTGTTCTGCTGGCGGGTGGCGGGAGCAGAGAGGTTGTGAAAGACACCAAGCTCGGTGAAGGAGCGTGCCATGTCACCGAGGTACTCGCCGCCACGGGCAGAGCGAAAGGTCTGAAGGCGGTGGGGAGACTGGCGTTCGGCCATGACCAGCCAAATGCGGACCGCAATGGCTGCATCGCTCTTCAGACGCAGGCTGTAGACCCACACATGCGCGTGAAGTCATCAGTCAGCTTCAGGACGTAGCGACCACGGTCTTCCTGAAACTCGACAGGGAGCGAACCCATGAGGTCGGAGTGGACAAGCTCCAGGGGTTGACGAGCCCTGGAGATAGACGCAGGATAAGTAGACCGGTGCATTTTTCCCTCAGCACAAGCCAGACAGTCGGTCGTGGGCGGCGCCTCGAAGGACGCTGCATCAAGACCGAGAGCAGGCTAAGTGCGGATCAGCCTATCGACAGCCCCCAGGTGCACGTGACAAAGACGTCGATGCAGGAGGCGGTGGTGTTCGGGGGACAGAGCACCAGTGACGAAAACACGGGCAGCAGAAGAGGGAGGTAAAGGGGGTGTACACGCAGAAGACCCATCAATGTGATACAGATCATCGACGACCGTCCCACTGAGGACTGTCTCCTCGGTGTCGCGCACAAAGATGCGAGCATCGGCAGCCGTGTGCGTGACACCGAGGCCCATCTTGGTGCAAGCACGGACAGACAGCAGGCTGAGTTCCAGATCAGGGACAAAAAGGACGTCAGAGATGTAGACGGGACCAACTGGCCCAATGAACTGCACAACCCCAACACCCTGGACAGGGACCTCATGGCTAGCTGCAGTGCGAACAGAGCGAACAGCACCAACGGGATGCAAGACGACAAAGGCGTCACGACGACACATCATGTGATGGGTGGCACCAGAGTCCACGACCCATGTGGCATCTGAGACCCGTGTACAAGGGGCAACGTGGCACTCGGCGACGGAACAAGGCGCGGCAGTAGGTCGCTCGGCAGGCGACGCGGCAAGATGAGCAACGGAGTGGACATGAGACGCATGCAACCAGGACACGTCATCGGGTCCGTCACGTGCACACGGCTAGGCATGGGGACCACCACAGGCATCATCACGCAACGACATAGACAGTCCACAGGCAGTAGGACCCCTCGACTCAGTCAACTCACTCGCACCTCCCTGAGATGAGGGCAAGGTGAGAAGCTGGTGAAGCTCAACGATCGTCCTGTCGCGTTCGGCGAGCGCCTGGTCGTGAGGATCCGCGGAGGAGGCTGCTGTGGTGGCGGACTCCTCTAGGACGGCTGCGGTAGAGGCGGCCGAGCGGGCGGTCGCACCGGACGTCTACCGCATGCGCGCCTCGTGCGCCTGTTGCAGCCCACGGGTGACCTTGGCCCAATCCAGTGGGCGTCCTATCAGGTGAGTGCAGTTGGGATAGCAATGGTCACCACCGCAGTTGAAGCACACGAGGCGGCGTCCCGTCCTACTGCCAGAGCCGTTGCTGCTGCCACCGCTGCTGCTGCTCCCGCCGCTGCTGCTGCGGCTGACACTGCCAGTGCTAGCGCGCTTTTGGTCCAGCCGCTTGAACCACCACCTGACGCTCTGCGGCCCTTCTTCCCCTGAGCTGGAGCCGCCGTTGCTATAGACGGTGGGGAGGGAGATGCGGCGGAAATTGCAGCTGAAGCGGTGCTGCGGCGAGCGCGGTTCGCGGCGTCCATGCCTGCGACATCCAAAAAGTGGAGAGTGGCCCAAGGCAGCAGGGTCCTGTCGCTCGCCATGTCGCGAAGTTGCGTCTGGTCAAAGTTGCTGAAGACGCGTGCGTAGTCGGGGTGGATGCCGTAGAGGATAATCTGGAGGGCGGAGTATTGCGCAGGAGCATCGTCCCCAAGATCCTCGTACAGCTTGATCACCCGGCGCCAGTAGTCGACTGCAGACTATTGAGCAGTCTGGCAGAGGGAGTTGAAGTCAGCGAGACGCTGGGATGTCAAAGCCAAGGTGGCGCCCTCAAACAGAGTGACGGCCAATGCCCACGACGCGGAAGGATCAGCTCCTGAGCCTGTCAGTGAATCGCCAAGGAACCGATTGAAGTCCTTGGTGAAGTCCAGTGCAACCTTCATCAGGCTGGAAGCTACGCGGGCTGCCACCTGTGTCTGAGCGGGGTCACATGCCTGACATGGTGCGAGGTAGTAGGGGAGGACTCCCTCGCTCATGGCCCACATGCAAAAGCGCGGCTCCCACGACTTGAAGTCCTTCCCAGTCCGGAAGACAGGCGGGTCTGACTCAAACCACTTGGGTGGCTTGACCGTTGGCAGGGCAACAGCCGAAGCCATTACGGGTCCACGCATCGAGGAGGCAATTCCCTTACCCAGGTGAGACCGCAGAGCCAGCTCCTCAAAGCTCAGTGGGCGGCGAGATTAGCTCAGGTCATCGTTGATGTTGTGGTTGGTGCCCTGGAGGGCTGCATTGGCCTCACGCAATCTGCGACACGCCTCCAGGCGGATGAGGCGCGCTCAGAGCACCTCTTCCTCACCCTCCTCGCCAAAGTCGGAGAGGTTCTCCGCGACTTCATCAGCATTACCGCCGTGGGCAAGGTGGTCCTCGCTCGGGTCAGTCGACGGATGCTGCTGCTGCAGCTGGGACAGCAAGCCTCTGACCATATCCTGTAGTTTGGCAACATGCCTCATCAAGGTATCGCGGCTCTCCGCCTATAGGTCCGCCAGCGCGTGCACTTGGCGCGCCAATGTCGTCGGGCTTGGCGGCCGCTACTACTGCTGCTGCAACGGTGGCTGCTGGTGTTGTGGCGGCGGCTGCTGGTGTTGTGGCGGCGGCTGCTGCTGTTGTTGCTGCTGCTGTTGTTGCTGCAGTGGCTATTGCTGCTGTAGTGGCGGCTGCTGCTGCTGCTGCGGCTCCTGCTGCTGCTGCTACGGCTACTACTGCCGCTGTGGTGATGATGGCGGTGGTCGACGTTGACCGCTGACGGCGCTGGCCTCGGCAGCTACGTCGGCAGCCATACTGGGGGAGGTTTGCTTCAGCATGGCGACCTGTTTCCTCCCCTGTTTTACCCTCTGCGGAAGTTCCCTGTGGAGCATCTCCACGAAACCTCCCCTTCGCGGAATATCCTCCCCGCGGTACTCCTCCGCGGAACATCTCCGCGGATACCTTCCGCGGTGAGGTTCACCGCGGAAGCTCACCGTGGATTACCGCGGATTACCACGGAGTACCGTGGTTTACCGCTATTTTGCCGCCGTCTACCGCGGTCAGGTAAAGCGCCGCGGGGATTCCGCGGTCAGGTGTGGAATGCCGGTCGTGCCGATGTAGAACGCGGCGGGATGCCCCAAGCTGCTGGGGCTCCGCGTTCAGCACGTTCCGCACCCGCCGCGGAGTGATAGCGTTCTGAACGCCGAGGGTGTGCCGCGGACTTGCGACCACGGAGCTGAGGCGAACGGCACCGTTGTTTTCCGGAACGGCCGCGGAAGTGCTGTGGCGGAGATGCGCGGATCCGCGAAACACCGCGGATCTGTAGTGGCGACGTCAACACGAGGTAACGAATTCGGAACACCGAGTGCCTCTGCGGCACTGGACGCGTGTTCCGATGCGGTCGCACGGCTGCCGAGCCCTCCATGGAGGCCTTGTCATTGCGGAGCACCGCGGAACAACCGTAGTTGTTAAAAAAACGGTCAAAGTGGTGGTGGGCCCTCCCAGGACCTCCCGCCGAGACTGTGGGCAGTGTTGTTGCTGCTACTCAAGGCAACGGCTGCGGTTGCTCACGACTTCTGCGCCTGCTGCGTCTCTGCTGCACAGCTATGCGAGCACTGGCTCGCTACTCTGATGCCATAAGAGATAGCTCCTAGCACTACTGTCGCTAGCGTGGCAACGCAAGCCAGCTAGCTAACTCACTAGCACACACAGGTGGAGGTGAGAACAGCAAGGGGTTAGCTAGGGACACAAACACAAGTGTCAGAAGCTGCAAATGTTGAAATGTGTAGAGAGAGCTAACAACTGGGGTCTGGACCACCTAAAGAGTGCCACGGACCTAGTGGATGCACACACACAAACGCGGTGCACAACGGCGCTATTTTCTAGTCAGGACAAAACAGTGGCACGAACACAGTTTTGGTCAGAACTCCGTGCAGACACGTCAGAACGACAAGCCGTTTGAACCAGAACGGCCACGTCGACAAGATCTACGTCCTGATAGGCTGCACGCCTATGTGCTGTGACACAGCACGAGTCTACAAAATGCGGAAGTCTTCTGGGCGCCCGTCGCCGCCGGTAGTCAGCCTTCTGCCACCGTCGCCAGTCTCAGGGATCTGCACGTGAATGGACATGAGCGGAGGGGTCACTGTAAGCTGTGTACGGCACACACAACAACAAAACGGACGCAACAACACAGTGCCAACACCACGCAAATGCACAACGTCTATGCTCATGCGGTTAAGGGCAGTGACGGACAGAAGGCCGAGCTCAAGACCAGGGACGAAGAGGACATCGGTCAGAAAGACGTCACGGTAGGGACCACGGAAACGAACGATGCCAACACCACGGACAGGGAACATCCGGCCAGAGCCTGTCCGGACATTAGAAACATCGCCTACAGGACCGAGCATACTAAAGGCCTCACGAGAGGCCGTCATGTGATGCGTCAATCGTCAAGCCAAGAAAGGTTGTCCCGGGAAGGGGTAGTGGAGACCATGAGAGACGACAAGATAGACAAGGAAACAGGACATGACCATAGCTCAGTCTCAGTCATGCAAGGCTGGACAGGAGAGTAGGAAGTGATGCAAGTCGCACTTCCCTGGGTAGGAGGGCGAGGCAGGCCGAGCTGGAGCGCGATGAACTGCTCCAGCTGGCGCTCATGGGAGGACGGCCCGAGAGTTTAGACAAAGTGCGGGGTGATAGCGCCGGAGCCCGGGTAAAAGGATGACTGTGCCGACGCCGACGGCTGCTGCGCTGGTGTCAGCTGAACCTGCAAAGCAACCGGAGTTGTGGAGCTGCTGGACGAGGCCAAGGTATCTGAGGCGGCAACAGCTACGGTGGCAGAGGCGAGACGGCGCTCGCGCTGGCGACGCATGGTGGCGATAACGCATGCCTTATCCGTCGATAGAGGACACGTGTACCACCCGTGCTCAACCTGGCCACAGTTGTGGCAGAGCGAGCTGCCACCGCTGGACCCGGTCGATGACTGCTGCTGCTGCTGCTGCTGAACCTTGCCCTTCTTGTTCTGTTGCTTCTTCCCTGACGATGATGAGGTAGCTACAGCGGGGGAGGCGACGGCCACGGAGGCGATGGCAGGGGAGGCGAAGGCAGGGGAGGCGACATCCTCCGTGCGCTGGATTCGGGAATCCAGACGAGCTTCCTCAATCCAGAGGAAGAGCTCGTATGCCCAAGGGATGAGGGTGCCTTGGGCGGCCATGGTGGAGAGGACGTCGTGAGGGTAGCGGACGAAGATGTCCACGTACGCATCGGTGGCACCGTGCTTGATGGTGAGGAGCGCGGCCAGAGGGCCTGGGGCAGACTTGCCGAGGCGACGAAGGATGTCCTCCGCCCGCTCCCAGTAGGAGGTGACCGTCTCGGTCTCCACCATGTGCAGGGAGTTAAGCTCCTGCACTAGGTGGCTAGTCTCAGCCTTGCTGGATAGGCGATGGGGACGAGTGAGGACGTGCCACGCGGTTGTAGGGTCTGGGGTGGTGTCAGCGGTGAGGTCGCCTAAGAAGGGCTCGAGGGCGAGGCGGGAAATCGGAGGCGCGACAAGGACTAGAGCCCGGATGGCACGACCAGCTTCATACAACTGGTTGGCCAGGGTGGCATCATACGGCAGGGTGTAGTATGCCCACAGGCTTGCACCCTGTGCCCAGATGCGGAAGCTGAGCTCCCAGCTTAGCTTTTGCATCTGCTCGCTGGTCTGAAGTAGCGGCGACGGCGTCTCAAAGTTCTTTTGCCTGCGACCGGCACCCAGAGTGGGGCCAAGGACGGAGGTCAGAGTCTGCTGCTGGCGCTGATTCTGCTGTTGCGCCAGGTATTGCGTGGAAGCAGACACAGCTGGACTGGTGTGCCCTAGGGGGGGGATGGATGGCGGCGCACTGGGGGCAGACTGAGAAACCAACGGTTGCAATGCCACAAGCTGCTGCGTTAGGGTGGTAAGCTGTTGCTGAAGAGCAGTGAGGGGGTCACGCTTGTTGCCAAGGATGTGAGAGGGCTGTTGCCGTGGCTGCTCCTCCTATTGCTGCTGCTCCAGCTGCTGCTGCTGACCTTGCTGCTCCTGCTGTTCCTGCTGCTCCTGCTACTGCTGCTCCTGTTGGTGCCGCTGTTGCTGCTGCTGCTGCTGCCACTGCTGCTGCTGCTGCTACTACTGCAACCGCTAGAAGAAAGGGGGGGTGGGGGTCCCCCCAAAAGAGGAGGACCCCTCCTCGGTGGGCCTACCAGCCATGGTGTGATGCTAGGATAAAAGGGTGAGGACTGTATGCTTAGGCCCTCCAGTCCATTCGCGAGCGGAGTTTAATATTATCTTTCCCTCTATGTCGCTCCCCCTTGGCCTCGCCCTGTCCTGTTTCACGGAACTGGTCGTCATGCTAAACTCTTGAGACTCGTGAACCTGGGTTCAAACAGGGTCAAAATGCAATTGTAAGAAAATAAATTCAACCACCGTCATACAAGAAGGTAAATAAATTAAATTCTTCCTAAAATTACATCATATAACATGTATAACATAAAGAAACATGCATTTAGGGCGTGAGTTTCAGCTTCTGCTGATGCAGGTGCTGATGCTACCGCTGCTGCTGCTGCTGCTGTTGGTGGTGCTGCTGCTGCTGCTGCAACAACTACTGCTGTTGTTTCTACTACAGCTGCTGCCGCTGCTACAACTATAGCTATTGCTACTGCTGCTGCTGTTGCTGCTACTACGGCTGCAGTTGCAGCAGCAACTGCTACTGCTGCGGGCTGCTGCGGCTTTTGTGGCAGCTGCAGTAGCAAACGCAGCTGCTGTAGCTGCGGCTGCAATGCTGGTGAGGTGGGTAAAATTTTTTGCGTCTTTTTTTTCCTTTTCTCGTCTGTCACAGCGGGCAGCTGCCCGCTACTAGCTGCGAGCATTGGGATGCTGCTCGTTGGCAGCAATTTGCTGCTCGCTGGCAGCGAGCAACTGCTTGCTGACAGCAGCGGACTGCTGCTTGCTGCTCACTTGCTGTGGGTAGTGAGCAATAGCAGCCGCTGCTGGCAGCTGCTCGTTGCAACTGCTGCTGCAGCTGGCTGCTGCTACGGCTCGCTGCTGCGGCTGCTGTAGCCCGTTGGTCAAGTCTGCTGACCCCTTAGTTGGCTGCTCTAGAGTCTAAGTCTGGAAGTTCTGTGTTTGTTACCCAGAAATGCGTGCGCCAGTGTTAGCGCCAGAAAGCAGCTGAAAACTGAAAGTAACTGATTAGGAATGAAGAATGAGCAACAATGGGAGACCCATCCACGTTCTAGCTCCCCCCCACTAGTGAAGAACTTGTTACTCAGCTAACTAGCCAATCAGAAAACAGTGCTAGACCTATTTTCTGGCAGGCAAGGTTTTCTCGGTGAGCCCCACCAGACGCCTGACCGTCCAAAACCCGGGCTTCGTCCGTTTTGCCTGAAAACTGGACCATACCATTGTATTGACGCTGCAAACACAGTCGTGCGGTCAGAATCAGCTAGAAAATGGCTACAAGAAGTTATGGCTGCCCGAACCCAGGCAGTGCCTACGACAGTCAACGATGCCAAACAGGGCCATACAGCAGGAGACATGGACCCTAGGCACCGCATGATGCTGCAGACGTAGTACCACAGCCAGACACAACTCTAGTTGCATGCCGGCTACATCTGAAGTGGCAGTGACTGCCAGCGGCCCAACCACGGAGGAAGCCTGCTGATGGAGCAGAGCGTATTTCCACAGGGAGGAGGCTCCAGCGACAGGTGAGTGGGCCTCAGCGTGCCTCGGCTCCAATGAGCGACACTGTAGCGGCGTCAAGTCTCGCCTTCTATCATCTGCATGCTGATGTATACAAGCCGGGAGGACACAACAAAGTACAATGAAAGATGCATGAAAAATAACACTCCCCCATGACTCACACGCGTAGTACACATGTGCGGGCACAGATACAGTCAACGACCAAACTCCCCAAGGCCAAGCAGAGACGCAAGCAGGGACAGAGAGAGTCAATCACTGACGCATGCCGACCGAACTCATAGCCTTCTTGAACGAGTCGCGCTTCAGTGCCTTGGTCAAGAAGTCAGCCAACTGCCATGCTGTCTCAACCCACACGATGTTGATGCTGCCGTCATGCAACAACGAACGCACATAGTGATACTCAACGTTGATGTGTGTTGTGCGTATGTGATGCACACCGTCATTGTCGGCGATGGCCATGGCACTCTCATTGTCACAGTGCAGCGTGATGGATGCGATGGACTGACGCAACTCGGACAACAGACGACGCAACTACACACTCTCACATGTGCCTCAGCCAAGAGCAACGTACTCAGCCTCAGTAGTGCTGCGTGCAACGCACCCTTGCTTGCCACTACGCCAGGACACAGTTGTGCCGCCAATCAGAAAGATCCAGCCTGTGCGCCTCTTACCGTCCGGACTGCCGGCCCAGTCACTATCGGTGTGGCCCACCGCGATAATAGACGGCTGACGGCGGAACATGAGACCTCACCGAGGAGTCGAGACAACATAGCACAGTACTCGTATCACGGCCTCGTAGTGGAGGTGACGCGGCTCCTGAGAGAACAAGGCCAGGAGGTTAACGGTGAACCGGATGTGTGGGCGCGTCGTCATCGCCAGGAACATCAGTGACCCGATGACTCGCAGGTACGTGGTCATGTCAACTGGCTCCCCCACAACGGCTGGGTCTGGACTCTTCAGCTTCACCTGGCCATCGGGTGACATGGGTGCGGATGCGCTCGGCACGAGTGGCAGGTCCTCTGCAAAACGAGAGGACAATGTCTGCACATAGGCGCCCTGGTGGATGTGCAGGACGCTCTGGGAGCGATCATGCTTGAGCTACATGCCCAGGAAGACTCTGGCAGACCCTAGGTCCTTCATCTGGTAGGCGACGTGCAGCAGGTCCTTGACACGCTGGATGGTAGCCGTGTCTGGTGACGCAATGAGCAGATCGTCGAAGTAAACCAGAGTTGCGACAAAAGTCTGGCCTCACGGACTTAAAAACAGTGCGGGGCCAGATGACTGACGACGAGACTCGACGCTGCTGGAATATCATCCGGTGGAGCCACCGCACGCTGAAGCCTACTCACAGTTTGCTCGAGCCTCCTCTCCACGGCGACGTACTCAGCTCCATCGGCAGGCCTCTTTGGCGATCGGGCCGCCGGCGGTCACTGCCACCGCAGATGCTATCTGCATGCGTCAGGCGCTAAATCAGACTGTATTGTTGCATCTGTAGTGTCATGCTCTGCCTAGGGTCCATGTCTTGGGTTGTGTGGCATTGTTTGACATCATAGACCGTCGTAGGCACTACCCGTGTTCAGGCAGCCATAACTCTTTGCTGTTGTTTTTCTAGCTGATTTTGACCGCAGGACTGCGTTTGCAGCGTTGGTACTTTAGTATGGTCACGTTTTCATGCAAAAAGGACGACCCCCGGGTTTTAGGCTGTCGGCCGTCTGGCGGGGCTCACCGAAAAAACCCTGCGTACCAGAAAACAGGTCTAGGACTATTCTCTGATAGGCTGGTTAGCTGAGTAACAAGTTCTACAGAGCTGGGGGGGGGGGCTAGAACTTGGAGGGGTCTCCCATTGTTGCTCATTCTTCATTTCTAGTCAGTCACTTTCATTTTTCAGCTGCTTTCCTGCACTAACACTGGCGCGCATTTCCGAGTAAGAAACCCAGAGCTTCCAGACTTAGACTCTAGAGCAGCAGATCGAGGGGACAGTAGACTTAAGCAAGGAGCGTGGAAGCCCGCACACTGCATAAACAACGCTGCTGTCCCAACTTGCTGCCTAGATTTTCTCTCTTCGTATGAGAGCCAGAGCATAGTAGCATCAATAGAAAACTGGCGTACAAGTGCCAGACAACTCCGATGGATCCCCATATGCGCTAGTGCAGGGGAAATGCTACCGGATTTACACTAGCAGCATTTTCCCGGCTTGTAGCGGCGTCAGAATATTACCCACAGCCATAGGGCCAGGGAAAATGCTGTCGGATTTTTTCCGGCAGTGCTGATCCCCACGCGTGACGCGAGGAGGTGAGCGGCAAGCAGCGTCCGACACCTGCGGGCGACGACGCATGAGGCAACGTCAGCCAGGTGTAGTGACTAGCACCAGCGAGCTGCAACAGTAGCCTGGAGCAACAGCAGTGGCAGGGAACAACAGCGAGTAATGGCAGTAGCAGCTAGTAATAGCTACGTGCAGCAGCAGCAGTACCTGGCAAGAGTAGTAGCAACCGGCAGCAACAGGAGCTTGCAGCAACAACAGCAGCCCGTAACAGCCTGCAGCAGCAGTACCAGCTCACAGCAGCAGTAGCAGCCACAACAGCAGCAACAGCGATAGCAAGCAACAATAGCAGTAAGCTACAGCCATCGCAGCATCAAGCAGCAGCATTTGCAAGCAATAACGAGCAGTAATTGCTGCTCCTGCTCGCAGCCCATAGCTCGCGGCGGGCGGCGGGCCGTAAGCACCGAGCCCACTGCTCACTATGAGTAGCAGACAGCGGGCAGCAAGCTGCGAGCTCGCTGCTCGCAGCCTGCTGCCCACAGCGAGTAGTGAAGCTCACTGTGCCTGACGAAAAAGAAAATAAAAATTTGTCCACCTAGCAGCAGCTGCCATAGCAGCTGCAGCAGCCACAACAGTCGCAGCAGCCCATAGTAAGAGCGGTAGCAACAATAGTAACTGCAACTGAAAGAGCAGCTGTAGTAGTATCAACAGCAGTAGCAGTAGCAGTTGTCGCTGCCACAGCAGCCACAGAAACAACAGCTACAATAGCAACAGCAACTGCAGCAACAGGAGCAGCAACAGCGGTTGCTGCTCCCACAACAACCATAGGAGCAGTAGCAGCAGTATCAGCTATAACGGCAGCTGCAGCTACAAGTAGCGGCAGCGGTAGCAATAGTAGCAGCAGCGGCATCAACCACAATGACCGCTACAATTGTACAGTGGCGACCCCAACAACGGCCCACTACTGACGTTAGCATCCAGACGCCAACGTCACTACTGACGTCACTGTTGTCATCATCAACCAAAAAAATGGAGGGGAAGAAACTCTATAGCAACGGCCGCAGCAGATAACACGGCAACAATTGCTGACGTCAGCCGGCCTCGGCTGACATCAGTGCTCACATCAGCAACACAAAAAACAACCAAAGCAAACAAACCAAAATCCATGGATAACAACCCTAGTAAGGAGGGGTCCTCCTCCGTTGGGGGGACTCCCAGGGGGGATCGGTCCCTCTTCTAGAGCAGTTGTAACAACTATAGCAACAATAGCAGTAGCAGTAGGAAGAGCAACAACAGTAGTTGCAACAGGAGTAGGAGCAGAAGCAAAAACAGCAGTTACAACTGTGGCAGCAGCAGCAACAGCGATAGCAGCAACCCAGAGGCGTCATCGCCGGCACCGCTAACCTTCTGAATTCCATTGAGCAACAGCTCGCCGCCCTGACACAGCAGCTTGCAGCATTGCAGCCACTCGCCTCACAGACTGCCACCAGTGCCCTTCTGCTATTTTTTCCCTCTGGACACGCCAGCCTCATTGTGTCTGCTGCCACACATTACCTGGCACAGCAGCAGACTAAGCGCTAGCGGCAGACAGTGACTGCCGTCCTTGATACCACTCTGGGCACCGTCCGCAAGCAAAAGGATTTCGAGATGACGCCCCCACTGCTTTAGGCGGGCGAGCAATTTCGGAGCTATGAGCTCAGCTTCCGTATCTGGGCGCAGGGTGAGGGTCTCTGGGCATACTACACCCTCGCGTACGACTCCACCCAAGTCAACCACGTGTATGACGCTGGTTGTGCCGTACGCGTCCTTGTCCCCGTCGCTCCTCCAGCTTCCCGCCTGGCCCTAAAACCTTTTCTCGGCGACTTTACCACTGCCGGCATCCCAGACCCTACAACAGCGTAGCACGTCCTCACTTGTCCCCATCACCTGTCCAACGACATTGAGACCAGCCGTCTGCTGCAGAAGTTCAACTCCCTCCACATGGGGGAGACCGAGACAGTCACCACATATTGGCAGCGGGTTGAGGACATCCTCCATCGTCTAGGCACATCTGCTCCACCCCCTCTGGCCGCGCTCCTCACCATCAAGCACGGTATCACTGGCGCGCACATGGACGTCTTTGTCTACTACTCCCAGGACGTCCTCTCCACCATGGCAGCCCAGGGCACCCTCTTGCCCTGCGCATATGAGCTCTTAGTATTGAGGAAGCTCACCTAGAGTCTTGTCTCTAGCGTACAGAGGACCTCGCATCCCCTACCGTCGCTTCCATGGCCGTCGCTTCCCCCACAACCACTGCCTCCACCATCTCCTTGTTGCTAGGGAAGAAGAAGCGACGTGGCAAGAAGGACAAGGGGCAGCAACAACAGCTGCCGACTGAGTCCAGTAGTGGCTAGGTCTGTCACAACTGCGTCCGATTAGGGCACAGGTGGTACACGTGCCCGTTACCGAAGAACGAGGCACGCATCATCACCACCATGCGTCACCAATGGGAGCGCCATCTTGCCTCTGCCATCGTAGCTATCGCCGCCCCTGACACCTCGACCCCGACAAACAACTCCACCACTCCGACCGTGACACCGGTCTCGCCAACGCCAGCTCCTCAGCAATATCATCCGCAACCGTCGTCACCCTCGTTCCCATCACCGGGATAGTCCTCCTTCTATCCGGGCTCAAGCGCAATCACTCCGCACTAAGTCTACACTACCGGGCCGTCCACGTGCGAGCGTCAGCTAGAGCAGTTCACTGCACTTTAGCTTGGCCTGCCTTGTCCTCCCCCCAAGGGAAGAGCAAGTTGCGTCACCTCCTGCTCGTCCCCCTTGCACGGCGTGACTGAGCATGAGCTGCGCTCGTGTCCTTCTTTCTCGTCTGTCTCGCCATCGCCGTCAGTCGATGCCGCCTTTGCGACCTCCTTTGCCCCCTTTTGTGACAACTTCGTGTAGCTTGATGATTGGCAGTCTCGGTTTGCGCCCCCTTCCACTGCGTCCGCGTCTCTCGCTTGCTGCCATGTGAATATCAGTGATCAGGCAACACCGTTCTAGGACCCTGCCAAGACCTGGATCGTCGACTCCGGAGCCACGCATCACTTGACGGCCTCTCGCGAGGCCTTCAGTATGCTTGGTCTTCTCGGTAATGTATCTAGGGTTTGGACGGGCTTTGGAAAAGTGTTACCTGTCCACGGTGTAGGCGTTGTTTGTTTCCGTGGTTTTGCTTGTGATATCTTCTTGACCAATGTCCTCTTTGTCCCAAGTCTTGAGCTCAGACTTCTCTCCGTCACTGCCCTTTACCGCATGAACATGGACGTTGTGGACTCGCGTGGTGTTGGCACAATGTCGTTGTGTCCGTCTTGTCTTGTCATCCTGCATGCCACCGCCCATGGCAACCAGTGGCACACACCTCGTCTATCCTCCTCTCCTTCCGTCGCCTCCTCGTTGGCCGCCACAAGCCATGTGTTCATCACCAGCTCGCTCTCTCCACAGCACACCCGCCCCTTGCACCACCGCCTTTGCCACGTCCACTCTGCTACCTTAGATACCATGCTGAGCACCCAACCGGCCAAGGGCCTTGGCCCTGAGACTTTCCTCTCCCGTGCCCCTCAGTGTGTATTGATTGCGCTCAGGGCAAGATGCACCAGTCCACATACCCCCTGTCCTCCTCCTGTGCATCCGCCCCTCTAGACCTCGTCCATTCTGATGTCATGGGTCTTCTCCCTGTAGAGTCTATCTGAGAGCACGGATGCTATGTTCTCACCCTCACGGACGACTACTCTTGCTACCGCTGGGTCTTCTGCCTTCTACAGAAGAGCGATGTCTCCCATGCCGTTCAGGACTAGCTTGTCCGTGAGGAGCGCGAGTGTGGTCGATCTCTTCGCCGCTTTCACTCTGATCGCGGTGGTGAGTACATGGACGAGACCACGACGTTTCTCGCCTCCCACGATGTCCACCACAAGACGTCAGTGCCGTACACACCCACTCATAATTGGGTCTCCAAGCGGTGGAACCGCACTATGGCTGACGCCGTCCGCACCATGCGGGTTGAATCTGGTCACTCTGATGGCTTCCATTTTGAAGCCATGGCCTACATGACGTGATTCTGGAATCAGATTCCCCACGGACCCCTTCCTTGCCACTCCACGCCATATCAGCACTGGTGCGGTCAACGAGCTGACCTCTGCTCGGCCCGGGTCTGGGGCTGCGTGGCCATTGTATGGCTGTCCGCCCTGCAACAAGACAGCAAGCGCGCCCCCCACGGGTGTCCTTGCACCTTTCTCAGTGTCTCTTCTCAATCCAAGGCTTGGAGCTTCTGAGATCCCTCCCCACACTGCATCGTCGAGTCCCACGATGCCCTCTTCTTTGAGGAGCTGTTTCCGTGCGATCGCGTTCGCTCCGGCTCGTCGGTATCCCTCCCTTCACATGGGGGAGTGGTGAGTCTGTCCTCCATTCTGCCGCTTCCGGATGGCGCATCACTTCGTCCCTCCGAGCCCGCAGCCCCAGTCGCGCCTGCTGGTCCCCTCCAAGCCAGCCTCCCCAGTTGCGTCCACTGGTCCCTCCGGGCCAGCCTCCCAAGTCGCATCCATTAGAACCTCTGAACCAACCGCCCCAGTCGCATTCCCTGGCCCCTCCGGGCCGGCGGCCCCAATCGTGTCCGCTGACCCCTCCGAGCTAGCCGCCCCAGTCACGTCCACTAGTCCCTCCGGGCCAGCCGCCCCAGTCGCGCCTGGTGGCCCCTTTGGGCCAGCGGCCCCATTCGCATCCGCAGGCCCCTCTAGGCCAGTAGCCTCAGTCGCGTCCGCTGGTCCCTCCGAGCCAGCCTCCCTAGTCGCGTTGAGTGGTCCCTCTGGACTAGCCGCCCCAGTCACGCCCGCCGGCCCCTCTGGGCCGATGGCCTCAGTCGCATCTCCTGGCCCCTCCGGGCCAGCAACCCCATCCGCCTCCATCGGCCCATCAGCCTCAGTGCCATCTCCTGCCCTGCCGTCCTACACGCGTGGCCTAGGCGGCAGCCTTCGACCCAGACCCTCAGTGAACGCGCAGTTTGCAGTACCTCGCCCAGTGGTGTCTCGGCCCCCTGTCGCTCCACGCGTCTCTTCCACTCCTTCTGTGGTGACTATTGACCCTGGCTAGAAGGCCGTCGGCGTGACCACTTGAGCTATCATTGTAGACCTTCACCCTGGCTGTGCACTAGGCTACGCCATGCTTCATTACGAGCATCAGCATGCTATCACAGCTGCACTCGCATGCATCCCACCTGGAGCTCGAGATGCACTCGCTCTCTCAATGCGCTCCATAGCACTCCCGGAGGACCCAGCCACCCTTCGCGAGGCTTGAGCCTTTCCTAAGGCCGTACACTGGGATACTGCGTACGTTGACGAGCTTGCTGCTATCCAACAGCACCACATGTATGACCTCGTCGACCTCCCTCCAGGTTGGAAGGCCATCGGTGCCAAGTGGGTCTTTTGGCGCAAATGGAAGCTCGACGGGTCCTTGGACAAGTACAAGGCCGGCCTCACAGCCAAGGGATTTGCTCAGATCCCTGGGGTCGATTACGACCAGATCCTTGCCCCAGTTGGCCGGTTCTCCACGAGCTGGGCGCTCTTCAACGTCATTGCCGAGCATGGATGGGAGCTGCATCAGATGGACGTGAGCAACGCCTTCCTCCATGGGTCACTAGAGGGTGAGGAGCTCTACATGGTGGAGCCTCTAGGCTTTGCCGACGGCACTGGGAGAGTCTGGCGGCTGCAGAAGGCCCTCTAAGCCTGAAGCATTCACCTCGGTGCAAGAACCAGGAGATCAACAGCACTGAAATCAGCCAAGAGAGGCGTGAAAGTAAGAGAGAGTGAGAGTCACACAGCAGTTCGGCGTTGCCTTAGTGGGAGCGAGTGAGCGAGCAGTGAGCTCGCTCTAGCTCGCTCCCCCTTTTGCGTGGTGGATTCAAACCACCCCACCAATTAAGGTGGTGCATTTCACACGTATGTCTTGCGCTACGACCCCCGTGTCAGCTACATGAGTGCAAGCACCCAGTTTGGTACACAAAGAACAAGTGTCATGAGAGTTGTCATGAAAGTCACGAGAAATTGTGCACTTGCTCCCACTCGTCATGCTGTCATTCCACCAAGACGACATTGCTAGCAGAGATGTCTCCCTCTTGGTCAGTCACCTGCACCAAGGACAAGAGTGCACAACAAGGCCAGAGGTCATTGTGTGACATTGACACACAAACAACACTCCCCCATGACCCGCAGCTGACATGCACGCACATTGACGTCACGAGCAGTGACACATAACAGGACATTACACGGACATTGGCATGACACGTCAACTAGGAGCATCACGAACACTCAACAAACCAACAGCGTGCACTGCTGCCTTAAAGACTTTGCTGCTAAGTGCCTTTGTGAGGAAGCTAGCTCGCTGCTATCGAGTGTCAACCCACACGATCTGGACATCCTCTGCAGCCACACTTTCACGCACAAAGTGATGTTCCACATTGATATGCTTCGTGTGAGTGTGATGCATGCTGTCATGCTAAGCAATAGCTTTCGTGCTCTGGTTGTCCCAGCGCAAGGTGATGGAGCGAATGGGAACACGCAATTTTTGCAATAGTCGACATAGCCAAACGCTCTCACAGGTGCCTGTACCAAGGGCGACATATTCAGCCTCACTCGAGCTGCGTGCCACACAACCCTGCTTGCCACTCTTCCATGAGATTGCTATGCCACCGATCAGAAAGACATAGCCAGTGCGACCGCGGGCATCGATGTCATGCGCCCAGTCACTGTCAGTGTACCCGTCAACGACCACCGACGACTGCCCGTGATAGCACAAATTGACTCCGACAGTGGAGAGTGCATACCTGACAACGTGAAGCGTGGCCTCTATGTGTCGCGCCCTGGGACACTGTGAGAACTGAGCAATGAAATTCACAGCAAAGGCGACGTCCGCCCGCGTGGTGGTGACCAGGTACATCAAGGACCTTATGACCCGCAGGTAGTGTATCACATCCACTAGCTCCCCCAGCTTTGATACGTCAAGTGTCTTCAACAACCTCTGCCCAGCGGGCGTCATCGGTATTGAGGCAGTGGGCACGGACTCGAGCAGGGAGGCAAAGCGCTCCCCGAAGCTCCTGACATAGGCAGCCTGGTGAACGTGAAGAACACGTCGAGCGCGATCACGCTCAAGTTCCATGCCGAGAAAGATACGGGTCGGGCCCAGGTCTTTCATCTTGTACGAAGACTGCAACAGAGAAGTCACGCATCTCAACTCAACTCAACTCATGATGCGGTGCAACAGAGACACCGCATCTCAACTCAACTCATGATGCGGTGCAACAGAGACACCGCATCTCAACTCAGTGATGCAATCAACAAATCATCAACATAGACCAGAATGGCGACAAAGGGAGCGGACCCTGGTGTGACAAAGAGAGCAAGATCCACCGTGCTATGTCGGTACCCTCCTTTCTCTAGGGTGGAGGTAATCTCTTGGTTCCAGCACCGTGGTGACTACTTGAGGCCGTAGAGGGCCTTACGCAGCCTCTAGACTCTATTCGTGCCGTCGGTGAACCCTGGGGGCTGCACCATGTAGATCTCCTCCTCCAATTGTCTGTGTAGGAACACGTTGTTCACGTCCGTCTGCTCAAGCTCCCAATTGTGGTGTGCTACAAGACTCAGAAGATCTCGAGCGGTCATGTAACGTCCGATGGGAGCAAAGGTCTCGTCGAAGTCAACGCCGGGGACTTGAGAGAAACCCTTGGTGGTGAGACGTGCCTTGTATTTGACGAGGTCGCCGTTGGGTTTGCACTTTCCACGAAAAACCCAGCAGGCGTCGACAGCCTTGCGGCCTGGTGGCAGATCGACCAGGTCGTACACGCCATGCTCGTCCAGAGCTTTCAGCTCATCTCGCATGGCAACCTCCCACTACTGTGAGTCAGGCGCAACACGCGCCTACCAAACTGTGGTCGGATCGGACGACGAGAGTGATCCAATAGCAATGGCATGGCACTGTGCTACACTGCCAAGAACGGCGGCTTCAAGAGCACGCTCGTGCTCCAACGTGAGCAGTGCATAGCCAAGGACAGAGCTGGGGTGGACAACCCCTATAGCCAGGCCCAAGGTGACCATACCGGTAGGCAACACCGAGGATTGTGCAAGACGTGACTGAGAAGGTTGAGAAGAAGACGCTGTGCTGCTAGAGGATCGGGCAGGAAGGGCACGCATGCGCCTGCCACGAATAAAGGGTTCGACTGGTGCAGGAACGGAAGGAGCAAACGGTCGAGGCATGTGAGGAGGAGAAGGGGTCGACGAGGAGTGTGACGGGGACACAGACTCAGACGGGGTTGACGAGGATGTGATAGGCAAAGCTGGAGCCTCATGCGAACTAGGTGCGATAGGTGAGACCGGAGCTCCAAGCAAGCTAGATGTCACAGACGGTGGGAGTACCGGGTCGGATGCCAAAAGACTCTCCGAGGGTGAAGGCTGCTGGGAAGGCAAAACAGCAGGAACTGCAGGGACAGAGGGAGCCGCTGTATGGACGAAATCCCCCCGCAACCGAGAGAGTGGAAGGAGAGAGGTAGCGGACGACGGACGATGGAGGTCACGAAGGAACACAGACTCAAAAAACAGGGTGTCGCGTGACTCGACGACTTGCTGGCGCTCTGGGTCCCAAAAGCGCCACACCTTGGACCGGGCGGACATGCCCAAGAAGGGACAGAGGCGACCACCGGGGGAGAGCTTTCCATCACAAAGGTCCTCAGGGAGCCAGACCGCGGCGATGCTACCCCAGACGCAAGCAAGACGGAGGTCGGCACGGGTGCCGAACCAACGCTCAAAAGGGGTGATACTGCGCGGGAGAGGGCCGTGGGGCACACGGTTCCAGACCCAGGTCATGTAACACATGGCCTCAAAGGCGAACAGGGGAGAAAGACCAGATTCGGACAAGAGGGTACGTACGCCATCGGTAAGGGTCCGGTTCTAGCGTTCAGAAACCCCGTTTTGCTGGGGAGTGTAAGGAGCCGAGGTCTCCAAAAACACCCCATGGGACTCAAGAAAGTGAGCGGTGGGACCAAGGAACTCACCGTCGTGGTCACTGTGACAGACACACAGGGAGCGGCGACACGAGCGCTCAGCTTGCACTAACCAAGTTTTGATGACGGGAGAAACATCACTCTTCTGACGAAGAGCGAAGACCCAATGGAAACGAGAGAAATCATCAGTGAGACAGAGGACATACCGACCGACCCCTCCAAGGAAATCATGGGGCAGGGGACCCATGACATCAGCATGAACGAGGTCAAGGGGAGCAAAGGACTGGGACTCAAAGGAAGAAAAGGGTGAGCAGTGCATTTTGCCCTGGGTACAATCAAGACAGTTAGACGAACAGGGTGCCGGAAAGGTGGACGGTGTCAAGCCAAAGGCAGGCTGAAGCCGGAGCATGCTATGAACAGCATCAGTGTGCACATGCCCAAGACGGCGATGCAAGAGGCGGACATCATCAGGCAAGAGGGAAGGTGCGACATGGGCAAGAGATGAACCAACGGTAGAGTCACATGGAGCAAGCAAAGGAACACGGTACAACTTGTCACACTTAACCCCCCGCAAGACAACACGACCGGAAGAACAAAAATGGACAGTGCCAACACCCTGACTAGTAGAGAAATTCATGCCCTGGTCGTCAAGGGATGTCACTGACAGCAGGCTGAGTTCCAAGGAAGGCACGTACAAGACGTCAGGCAAGAACAGTACTCTACCGAGGCCAAAAAAACGGAAAACACCAATACCTAGGACGGGGAGCAACTGGCCGAACCCAGTGCGAACAAAGCGATCGGGACCGGCTGGACCCAACGAGACGAAGGAAGACCGCACAGAAGTCATATGGTGAGTGGCCCCTGAGTCTAGGACCCAGAAGCCACCAGAGACACAATCAGAGGGGAGCAGACCACAGGTCGCCAGTGGGAGCAGGAGACAAAGAACAAGCGGCGAGACGACAGGGGAGAACGATAGACTGCCAATGCTCGACCCACAAAACAGACTCATACGGGTGTCCAAGAACGTGACCGGGGGGATCGCCACGGAGGATAGTCTCAGTGTGACACACAGGACCTCTGGCCAACGAAGACACACTCTCACCTCCCTGGTCACGAAGGTGAAGGCGTTGGAGGAGAGACTGCTCCAGTTGACGCTCCCCGTCCACGGAAGGCGCAAATGATGGGGCCAAAGGAGCAGATGGAGGAGGGTACCACAGAGGAGGAACATAGGCGGAGGAAGGTGGGCCAGAGTAGGCAGGCATACCATAGGGAGGTCGCCACCCCCAAGGGTATGGCACAAAAGGGGGAGCGGAGGGAATGCCAGAGGAGGATTAGGACTGCATGGAAGAAGAACTGGTAGTGTGAGAGGGCACGACCGAGCTGGAGCCACTGGTAGAGGAGGAAGAAGTAGAGCCGCTGGTGCGAGCCCAATGGGCACGCATGAAACGGGCAAGACGGAGGTCGTCAAGAGGTTCAGGACACTTCGAAGCAGAGTGCTCGGAGGAGCCACAGTTCAAGAAGACCACCTCCACCACATGACCTGATGGAGTAGTGGCTTTGGCCTTCCCCTTGCTCTGTCCACGGCCGCGGCCACGCCCACGGCCCTGAGATGCGAGGGCGGCGGCAGTGGAGGGCGAGGAGGAGGAGGATGAGGTAACCACATGGGAGGATGCGGAGGATGTTGCGGTGACGGTGGCAACCCCGACTACGACAGAACAGTGAATGCGTTTGTTTTGAAGACTGGTCCACCAGGTGGCGAGGCGCTCAACAATGAAGTCCCAGAGGGCACCGATTTCGGGAGGGGACCGTGGGGGAACGGGCTGCGAGGCGAGATGCTAGAGTTCGACAGGCTTGACATCACGAAGGAGGTTGGACAGTTCGGGAATGAGCCCGTTGACCATAGTGAGGACAGCCGAAAGCTGGCCCGGGGTGGCCGCATCGAGCTCGCGCAGTAGTTTGAGCCCGCGGGCCAAATAGGCGTCAGCAGACTCATCCGCACAAATCAAAAGCATGTTGAACTGCATGGTGAGCGCACTCTGAGCAGCCTGACCAGTCACAGTGGTGCGGCAACGCAGCATGGTGTATACACCGACAGGATCAGCCAGACGCTAGATGACATGGTCAGCATTGTAGGTGCCAACATTGTCAACAAGGGGCTCAAGTGCAGCAGCAATGAGTGCACGGACTGCACGTTCGGACTCGTCAGGAACAGGCGTGAATGGAGGGACTGCTGGGAAATAATACTCCCACAAGTGTTCCCCCTGCGCCCAGGCACAGAAGCGAGTCTCCCATGAGGAGAATGCAAGCCCACTGGCGAGGACTAGAGGCTGGGAAAAGCAATCATGCTGACAGGGGATGACAGCGGGAGTGGAGGTAGGAGTATCGGCGGCTGGAGTGGCGGCGGCAGTGCTGCCCGCATACGGCGTCGAAGAGGTACTAGCACTAGCGGCAGCAGTGGCAGCAGCAGAGGGGACTGACGCTGCAGGGAGACGCTTAAGTACAATGGCAGCAACCTCATCAGCGAACGCAACGCGATTGTCATTTGCAACCTTGAGGCGGTCTATAGCCTCCTGCTGAGCCTCGCGAGCGAGGGTCAGCTGGCGCTGTAACTCTGCAACGACTCACTCGTCGTCACCAGGCATGGTGACGACAGTGGAATCCTGCCGAAAATGATCCAACAGAGTTTCCCTAGTCCTAGTGTGCGTGGGAAAACTGGGGTGCCGTTAGGCAAGTTTGGAAGCCACAAGACAGCCCACCCCGAGTCCCACAGAACAAGCCACCGCAAGAGATGCAAGGGAGAAAGACAGGAGGGTACATCAGGCGATGGTGGTGATTACGTAGAAGTAGGAGGAGAGGGATGGTGCAAGAAGGCAAGGAAAGGAGGAACCGCAGTCGCTAAAGCAACAGCAATGATAGAAATTGTAGATGCGGCGGGAACCCCCAGGGCAAACGCTGCTGTGGCAGTGGCGGCTCCGAGGGTGGTGAGAGCGGCCACAATGGAGATGACTACGGTGACGAGGCCGACTGTAGCAGATGGAGATGATGCCGATGCGAGGACTACTACACCTGTAGAGGTGCACATAGAGGTTGCAGCTGTCGAAGTGGTAGTTGAGGCTAATGCAGTGGGAGATGCGATGGCAAATGCTGTTGTAGCAATCTGCGTGCCTATGTCCGCTGCGGCTGCAGCAACAGGATGAGCAACAACTGATGCCTCAGTGTAGGCTTCAGTTGCACATTTGGAAGATGTGGAGGCAGGCGCACGTGAGGCTCTAGCAGCTGCTCCAAAAGTGGCGGCTGCGGCTGCAGCGGCGTCTATGACAGCGGACGCAACATGGGTAGTCGCGCTCAAAATGCTCACTATGTCCTGCCGGAATGTTGCGCAGAGTGAAGCAGCAGCAAACTCTGGAGGAGGATGTGGCTGTGGGTCCCCCCTTTCCCCAGGAGAGAAAGGGGGGGAAGCGCTTACCGGATGTTGACAAGCCATTCGCAATGACCGTGTTGAGGTGGCCTCAGACGTGCGATCGCTGCTCATCCCGCGGCAACGGCACGCGTGGCTGTGCCCCGACCGCCCCTCATAGTAGGCACCAAGGGACAATGCGGCAGGGACCTCTTGTTGAGCCAGTGTGACGGACGGCACACCGTCGCAGATGCAGACGTCGTCTGCTGCCGCGGTCGTCTGCTTTGTCACAGCCGCGAGCACGACGTGGTAGACAAGGACGGCAACGTCCTTGTGGCTGTAGCTGCCGGTTGTGCAGGTGGCGGTTGCTGTTGCAGATGCTACAGCAGGGCTGAGGCGGTGTAGGGAACAGCGATGGGTAATGCTGCTGGTGCTACAGTGGCACGGCTGCCACTCGCTGCTTGCTATTTTCTGCTTGCTGTTTGCTGCTTGTTGCTGATTGCTACTGCTTGCTGATGCTTGCTGTTTGCTGCTGCTTGCTGCTGCTTACTGTTGCTTGCTGCTGCTTGCTGCTACTTGCTGTTGCTTGCTTAGCTCACTGCTTGCTACCGCTGCCTCAAACGGCCGGATCGGCCAACGTGGCCAATCCAAGCCAATGGCAGCTGGCTCGGGCAACGAAGCCAATGGGGAGGGGCAGCTGCGGTGCCCAAAACGCAGCTACTGGCCACCAGGAGAATGGCGGTGATGGCGGTGGCCCGGTTAGGGAGACGAGCGGCAAGGAGGCTCCGCCCTCCATCCAAGCGCCATGAGACTGCGGATCACACCCCGCAGCACGTGCATGGCCGTTCCAAAGAATGGAGGGGTACTGCAGCCGTCGTAGATGACTAAATCGCAGAAGGAGTGGAAGCGTGGTGGCAGAAACGTGGCGGGCGACGAAGAGACGTCGCCCCACAGATGAAGAAGGATCGGCCCCCACTCGCGAACGCGTGAACTTCTCTGACACGGCTCTGATACCAGTAGGGAACATCCTAGTGTGTGTGAGAGCAAGTAAATGACGCACGAGGGAAGTAAAGAACAGAGTGACGGCAAGAGGCCATGGAAATCAGTCAAGAGAGGCATGAAAGTAAGAGAGAGTGAGAGTCACAGAGCAGTTCAGTGTTGCCTTTGCGGGAGCGAGCAAGCGAGCAGCGAGCTCGCTTTAGCTTGCTCCCCCTTTTGCGTGGTGGGTTTGAACCACCCCACCGATGAAGGTGGTGCATTTCACACGTATGTCTCTGGCTACGACCCCCGTGTCAACTACATTAGTGTAAGCATCCAATTAGGTGCACAAAGAACAAGGGTCATGAGAGCTGTCATGAGAGTCACGAGAAATTGTGCACTTGCTCTCAGCCATCGTGCTGTCATTCCACCAAGACGACACCGCTAGCAGAGATGTCTCCCTCTTGGTCAGTCACCTGCACGAAGGACGAGAGTGCACAACAAGGCCACAGGTTTTTGTGTGACATTGACACACAACCAACAAACCCTGCCTGCCAGAAAATAGGTCTGGAACTATTTTCTGCTTGGCTGGTTAGCTCATTAACAAGTTCTACAGAGCTAGGGGGAGGGGGAGCTAGAACTTGGAGGGGTCTCCTATTGTTGCTCATTCTTCATTTCTAATCAGTCACTTTCAGTTTTCAGCTGCTTTCTGGCGCTAACACTGGCGCACGTATTTCTGAGTAACAAACCCAGAGCTTCCATACTTGACTCTGGAGTAGTAGAGTGAGGGGGCAGCATGAAAGACAGCTCCTAGCAATGCTGTCGCTAGCATGGCAGTACAAGCCAGCTAGCTAACTCGCTCGCACACACAGGTGGAGGTGAGAACAGCAAGGGGTTGGCTAGGGACACAAACACAAGTGTCAGAAGCTGCAAATGTTAAAATATGCAGAGAGAGATGACAACTGAGGTCTGGCCAACCTAAATAGTGCCACGGACCTAGTGGATGCACACACGCACACATGGCGCACAACGGCGCTATTTTTCTAGCAGGACAAAACAATGGCAAAACACAGTTTTGATCATAATTCCCTGCAGACACGTCAGAACGACGAGCCGTTTGAACCAGACCGGCCACGTCGACGAGATCTACATCATGATAGGCTGCACGCCTACGTGCTGTGACACAGCACGAGTCTACAAAATACGGAAGTCTTCTTGGCGCCCGTCGTCGCCGGCTGCCAGCCTTCTGCCACCGTCCCCAGTCTCAGGGATCTGCACGTGAATGGGCATGAGCCAAGGGGTCAGAGTAAGCTGTGTACGACACACACAACAACACTCCCCCATGACCGGAGGATGAAACACGCCCATGCACATGTAGACACTGACGCTGTATAGAGCAGGGAACGCACAGCCGCAGCAAGCAGTAGGCACAACACATACAGGGTGGCACATGAGGAATCAACCTGCAACAAGGATGGGGCAGAGTCCAACGGAGCAAGTGGCCGCATGAAACTTCGAACGACCCAGAGCCTTGGTCAGAAAATCCGCGCACTGCCTGTCAATGCTCACGTGGATGACTCGGATCTCACCACGATCAACCAGATCATGCACGAAGTGATGCTCGACATTGATGTGCTTCATGCGTGCATGAAACACACCTGAGTTCTTGGCAATGGCCTCCGCGCTCATGTTGTCACACTGGAGAACCACGGGGGGAATGGACTGACGCAGTTCACGCAACAGACGGACGAACCAGACGCATTACGTTGTACCGGCGTATAGGGCAACATACTCTGCCTCAGCAGTACTGCGTGCGATACAGCCCTGCTTCCCACTTCGCCAGGACACTACAGTGCCTCCAATGAGGAAGATGTAGCCGGTGCGGCTTTTGCCATTTGGACTCCATGCACAGTCGTTGTCTGTGTACCCATCGAGCACAACGGACACCTGCTTGCGAAAGCACAGGCCGAAGCGTGCGGTGGACAAAATGTAGCGCACACACCGGACTGCGGCCTCCACTGTTTGCTGGCGCGGAGCCTGCGAGAACTAGGCGAGCAGGTTGACAGTGAAGGCAATGTCGAGCTGTGTCGTGGTGGCCAAGTACATGAGCGAGCCGATGACTCGTAGGTACACGGTCACATCAACTGGCTCCCCCAGGTCCGCTAGGTCATCGGCCTTCAGAGCGGCCTGGCGCAGGTCCGCGCGACGCCCATACCACAATTCATGGGGCGTGCGGTGACCTGGGAGGGGGCCGTGGGGAATGCGGTTCCAGACCCAGGTCATGTATGCCATGCCCTCAAAGGCAAAGGCCTCAGGCATGGCGCTGTCGGCGCGCATGGCGCAGACCGCATCCTCCATGGTGCGGTTCCAGCGCTCAGAGACACCGTTCTGCTGGGGGGTGGCGTGAGCAGAGAGGTTGTGGAAGACACCAAGCTCGGTGAAGTTGCGTGCCATGTCACCGAGGTACTCGCCGCCACGGTCCGAGTAGAAAGTCTGAAGGCGGTGGGGAGACTGTTGTTCGGCCATGACCAGCCAAATGCAGACTGCAATGGCGGCATCGCTCTTATGACGTAAGCTGTAGACCCAGCGCATGCGCGTGAAGTCATCAGTCAACATCAGGACATAGCAACCGCGGTCCTCCTGAAACTCGACAGGGAGCGAACCCATGAGGTCGGAGTGGACAAGCTTCAGGTGCCGACGAGCCCAGGAGACAGACGCAGGATAAGTAGACCGGTGCATTTTTCCTTCAGCACAGGCCAGACAGTCGGTCGTGGGCGGCGCCTCAAAGGACGCTGCATCAAGACCGAGAGCAGGCTGAGTGCGGATCAGCCTATCGACAGCCCCCAGGTGCACATGACAAAGGCGTCGATGCAAAATGGTGGTGCTCGGGGGACAGAGCACCAGCGACAAAAACACGGGCAGCGAAAGAGGGAGGCAAAGGGGGAGCACTCGCAGAACACCCATCAATGTGGTACAGATCATCGACGACCGTCCCACTGAGGACGGTCTCCTCGGTGTTGCGCACAAAGATGCGAGCATCAGCAGCCATGTGTGTGACACCGAGGCCCATCTTGGTGCAATCACGGACAGACAGCAGACTGAGTTCCAGATTAGGGACAAAGAGGATGTCGGAGATGTATACAAGACCGGTTGGCCCGGTGAACTGCACAACCCCAACACCCTGGACAGGGACCTCATGGCCGGCTGTAGTGCGAAGAGAGCAAACAGTGCCAACGGGATGCAAGACGACAAAGGCGTCACGACGACACGTCATGTGATGGGTGGCACAAGAGTCCACGATCCACGTGGCATCTGTGACCCGTGTACAAGGGCCAACGTGGCACTCGGCGACGGAACAAGGCTCGGTAGCAGGTCGCTCGGCAGGCGACACGGCAAGACGAGCAACGGAGCGTGCATGAGACGCATGCAACCAAGACACATCATCGGGTCCGTCACGCACACACGGCTGGGCATGGGGACCACCACAGGCATCATCACGCAATGACACAGGCGGTTCACAGGCAGTAGGACCCCTCAACTCGGTCAACTCACTCGCACCTCCCTGAGATGAGCGTAGGGCGAGAAGCTGGTGCAGTGTAGGGCGATCGTACTGTCGCGTTCGGCGAGTGCATGGTCGCGAGGATCCGCGGAGGAGGCTGCTGTGGTGGCGGACTCCTCTGGGACGGCTGCGATAGTGGCGGCCGAGCGGGCGGTCGCAACGGGCGTCTGGCGCATGCGCGCCTCGTGCGCCTCCTGCAGCCCACGAGTGACCTTGGCCCAATCCAAGGGGCGTCCTCTCAGGCAAGTGCAGTCGGGATAGCGGTGGTCACCACCGCAGTTGAAGCACACGAGCCGGCGTCCCGTCGTGCTGCCTGAGCCGCTGCTGCTGCTGCTGCTGCTGCCGCTCTTGCTGTTGCTCCCGCCGCTGTTGCTGCGGCTCACACTGCCAGTGCTGGTGCCGGTGCTGGTCCCACCGCCGGAACTACCACCTGACGCTTTGCGACCCTTCTTCCCCTGAGCCAGAGCTGCCGTTGCTGTAGACGGCGGGGAGGGAGATGCGGCGGCAAGTGTATCTGAAGCGGTGCTACGACAAGCGCGGTTCGCGGCATCCATGCCTGCGACATCGAGAAAGTGGAGAGTGGCCCAGCACAGTAGGGTCCCGTCGCTTGCCATGTCGCGAAGTAGCGTCTGGTCGAAGTTGCTGAAGACGCGCGCGTAGTCGGGGTGGACGCCGTAGAGGATGGTTTGAAGGGCAGAGTATTGCGCAGGGGCGTCGTCCCCAAGCTCCTCGTACAGCTGGGTCGCCCGGCGCCAGTAGTCGGCTGCAGACTCCTGAGTAGTCTCGCAGAGGGAGTTGAAGTCGGCGAGGCGTTGGGACGTCAAAGCCAAGGTGGCGCCCTCAAACAGGGTGACGGCCAGTGCCCACGCCGCGCAAGGGTCAGCTCCTGAGCCGGTCAGCGGATCGCCAAGGAACCGACTGAAGTCCTTGGTGAAGTCCGGGGCGGCCTTCATCAGGCCGGAAGCTGCGCGGACTGCCACCTGTGTCTGGGCGGGGTCAGACGCCTGGTAGGGAGGGAGGTAGTAGGGAAGGACTCCCTCGCTCATGGTCCACATACGGAAGCGCGGTTCCCAGGACTTGAAGTCGTTCCTAGTCTGGAAGACGGGCGGATCTGACTCAAACCTCTTCGGTGGCTTGACCGTCGATAGGGCAACGGTCGAAGCCACTACGGGGCCAGGCATCGAGGAGGCAATCCCCTTACCCAGGCGGGCCCGTAGAGCCAGCTCCTCGAAGCTCAGTGGGCGACGAGATGAGCTTGGCTCAGCGTTGGTACTGGAGCTGGTGCCCTGGATGCCAGCATTGGCTTGACGCGCTCTGCGACGCGCCTCCAGGCGAATGAGGCGTACTCGTATCACCTCTTCCTCGCCCTCCTTGCCGAAGTCGGAGAGTTTCTCTGCGAATTCATCAGCATTACCGCCGTGGGCGAGGTGGTCCTCGCCGGGGTCAGTTGACGGATGCTGCAGCTGCTGCTGGGGCAGTAAGCTCCTGACCAGATCCGACAGTTCGGCAACCTGCCTCGTCAAGGTGTCGCGGCTCTCCGCCTGAAGGTCCGCCAGCGCACGCACTTGGCGCGCAAATGTCGTCGGGCTCGGCGGCCTCTATTGCTGTTGCTGCAGTTGTGGCGGCAGCTGCTGCCGCTGCTGCTCCTGCTGCTGCTGTTGTTGCTGCTGCTGCTGCTGCTGCTGCTGTTGCTGCTGCTGCTGCTGCTGCTGATGCTGCTGCTGCTGCTGCTGTTGCAGATGTTGTTGCTGCTGCTGCTGCTGCCGCGATGGTGACGATGGTGGCTGCCGGTGTTGGCCGCCGACGGTGCTGCCCTCGGCAGCTGCGTCAGTGGTGGCGCTGGAGGGGGTGAGCTTTGGCATGGTGGTCAGTTCCCCCTCTCTCTCCTTCCTCCTTTTTTTTCGTTGTTGTTGCGGCACGCCTTACCGCAGCAACTCGCCTCCGCAGAGCCCCTCCGCGGACCCTCTACGCGGAACTCCTTTGCGGACCCCCTCCGCGGTGCACTTCACCGCTGAAGTTTACCGCGGATGGTCGAGGAGTGGGTTGGGCTGAGCGCGGTTGCGTAAGTCACGTCGGCGCTGAGTCGACATGGGATGCCGCGAGATGCCACCGCGGTCGAGTCGACGCGGAACGCGTCGGAGTACTGCGGGATGCGGAGGCACCTCCGTAGTTGTGTTCCGCGACGGCAGCGGGGCCTCCGCGTCTGTCAAACATGGAGTTACCGCGGAACTGCCGCGGACTCGTAACGGCTGGTGTGTTCCGAAGAAATGCCGCGGAGTAGTTCGAGCAGCCGCAGATCCACCGCGGAGTGCCGCCGCACTGCCACCGCTGAGTGGCGGATTTGGAACGGTGAGTTCAATCGTAGTGGATCTGCGACACTCTCGGCGCGTTCCGCTGCGATCGCGGAACTGCCGCGTCCGCTGAGCCACGGAGCACCGCGAAGTAGATGCTGCTACCGCGGAACAGTCGCCGCGGAGCTGCAAAAACTCGTCGCGAAGTTCTTAAAAAGAAACGGTAGGAACGGTGGTGGGTCCTCCCAGGACCTTTCGCCGAGACAGGGTGCGCTGCTGCTGCTGCTCCTCGAGGCAACGGCTGCGATCATTCAGTGCTGCGGCGGTGGCTGCGTCTCTGCTGCGCAGCTGTGCGAGCACTGGCTCGCTGCTCTGATACCATGAAAGATAGCTCCTAGCAATGCTGTCGCTAGCGTGGCAGTACAAGCCAGCTAGCTAACTCACTAGCACACACAGGTGGAGGTGAGAACAACAAGGGGTTGGCTAGGGACACAAACACAAGTGTCAGGAGCTGCAAATGTTAAAATATGCAGAGAGAGATGACAACTGAGGTCTGGCCAACCTAAACAGTGCCACGGACCTAGTGGATGCACACACGCACACATGGCGCACAACGGCGCTATTTTTCTAGCAGGACAAAACAGTGGCAAAAACACAATTTTAGTCATAATTCCCTGCATACACGTCAGAACGACAAGCCGTTTGAACCAGAACGACCACGTCGACGAGATCTACATCTTGATAGGCTGCACGCCTACGTGCTGTGACACAGCACGAGTCTACAAAATACGGAAGTCTTCTGGGCGCCCGTCGTCGCCGGCTGTCAGCCTTCTGCCACCGTCGCCAGTCTCAGGGATCTGCACGTGAAAGGACATGAGCCGAGGGGTCACCGTAAGCTGTGTACGACACACACAACAACACAGCAGACTTAAGCAACGAGCATGGAAGCCCGCACGCTACATCAACAATGCTGCTGCCCCAACTCCCTGCCTAGCTTTTCTCTCTTGTTTCTTAATAATTCTCTACATTCTCAAAGCCAATCCCAATTTTAAACAATTTCTTGTTACGCTCAAGAACACGCCCCACCTTTTCATGGCCATTACGTCGACTTTGATGAGAAATCAGTTGGAAGGTGATTCATAAACTCCAGTTGGGATGGATAATGCAAGAGTTAAGCAATAACCCATCTCGTAGTTCAAATGCGGCTGCTTTGATTACATGATCAAGGCCTCATTAATGTTCATCGCTACTCAACTCAGACAACAAGTGCATGACAAGTAGTATATTGTCAGACTAAGCACGTCAACAAGTCGTCACACAGTACACTCATCACAACCAAAGCCCTCTTACTCGCTATGTACACTTCAATCCCATAGATATGTTCCTCAAAATCATGGGCACACCTAACGGCCTGCACGGAGGTGGGCCAGTCTCATCCCATCTCCTCCTCTTCACAGAGTGTGACGCGGGTACGGT